>JAHPZR010008591.1:22500-29603 GCA_019787425.1 Platygyra sinensis
TTTAGAGAGACTATAAACTGCAAGGGACCGCATACGATAAACGCTGCCAACGTAGGATCTACTAGAGATCTGATCAGCCAAAAATATATGTGTATAAAGATTAAACTGCAAGGCTGATACTACGTGAAAAACGTTTCGAGACACCAACATGACCAGAACCGATAAAGCAGGATCGCAACTGTGGACAGCTGTTTTGCTCTTGTTGGAGCTCGTCAGCACAGTGTAGCGAAGATATGTAACGCCAGCCAAGAGCCAACGCACATAAATTGCACAATGACCCGTTCACTACATCAAGTTCCGTACTTTGAACTCACTTGCGCTCCGAGACACGCGTTGCCACATCACGTGCCCCGGAGCGCAAGAAGACCAAAGTGTCACTATTGGTGTCTCGAAAAGCAAAAAATAAATGTGGCTAGACAAAGCCAGCCTAAACATTCAAACTCATGGCCAATACCATGCTTAAAAAAACGATACGCTGATACGCTGCGTTTTCTTAAGCATGGTATTGGCCATGAGTTTATAATAATAATATAATAATTTACATTTCTAAAGCGCTAAAATTATAAAAATATTCTAAAGCGCTTTACAAACTATTATATAAGAATATCAAAAATATTAAACGATTTTGAATGTTTGAATGTTTAGGCTGGCTTTGTCTAGCCACATTTATTTTTTGCTTTTCGAGACACCAATAGTGACACTTTGGTCTTCTTGCGCTCCGGGGCACGTGATGTGGCAACGCGTGTCTCGGAGCGCAAGTGAGTTCAAAGTACGGAACTTGATATAGTGAACGGGTCATTGTGCAATTTATGTGCGTTGGCTCTTGGCTGGCGTTACATATCTTCGTTACACACTGTGCTGACGAGCTCCAACAAGAGCGAAACAGTTGTCCACAGTTGCGATCCTGCTTTATCGGTTCTGGTCATGTTGGTGTCTCGAAACGTTTTTCACGTAGTAACAGCCTTGTATTTTAGACGAGTGAGATTGATAGGTGTATTAATGTATTATTATTATTTTTTTTTCAAGTGACCTTGCAGGTGAAGAAGAAAGGAGAGAAAAAGGAAAAAGTTTTAACCGCTTAGCTGCTACCGAGAATAGCAATGAAGCTTGCCAAATAGAGCCTACGCTCAGAGAGATTAACTGTTGTACATTAAAAAAGAGTTTTATTGGGTGCTTTCCTTGGCCTTAGTACGGCAAGAGCACTTATAAACGCTGTACTGGATCTACTTCGGGATGAAGTCATGCAGACAGGAATAACAAGACCCAGCTGTGTTTCGTGCCTCTCTCTATTTGTTCTCTCATCTTTTACTTATAAATCTTTATTTGGGGAAACTATCTCTCTTTATTTCTTTTCTTGATCTATTTTATTTATTTATTTATTATTATTATTATAATTATTATTATTATTATTATTATCATTATCATTATCATTATTATTATTATTATTATTATTATTATTGTTATTATTATTATTATTATGATGATGATTATTAATATTTTATATATATATTTTTTTTTTTTTGGGGGGGGGGGGGGGGGGACGTGATGAATAAGGTTCTCTTCAATAGTTCCGTGTGATCTAGATCAGGGACTTTTGGTAATGGTATAAACTAAACGGTAAAACCCAAAATTATAATAATCACAAAGAAAAATAAAAGAAAAATAGGTTTATTCCCTCAACACTAACTGATTAAGCTAAAACGACTGATTGGGATTTTCGAAAACTCCGACTAGGTGGTACAATTAGACTGCCTAAATAAATGACAGTGAATGGTAAATGCAACACTCCGCGAGAAGGTGACGCCAGCGTTTTTCATCGCCAGCCCGAACCTGTTTTTACTTTTAAAATACTGAACTGGTCTAAACTCTCATGTGACATCTGTAAAAACAAATCAAAACTCCGGACTTCCACACTTTCCTTGCCTTAAAAAAACAAGAGTTTAAGAGGGCTTTGTAAAGGGAACAATTAATAAGTCTTTAATTAGTAATGGTAATAGGATTGAGTGGAGTCCAATTCTGTCTGTAATCATATACCCTGGGTGCCAGAGGTTTTTCTTGCGCGGTTTCAGGTGTCGGTCAGATCTGTCGGTCATGTCTCTATTTTGACCCGCGCGAAGAACCTCTGGACCAGAGCGCGATTTCTTTGAGGGCGCCGAGCCAATGACAAGGCAGTTTAAATCTAAAAAGTCCAGAATCTGGACTAGAAAGCTGATTGGCTCCTAATGACCTCGCAAGGGTTTTCTAATCTAAAAGACACGGTGATTGGCGTCTAAGAATAGAAGAAGCGTGTGAAATATTTGTTGCTTGCAATTGGCGGACGTTAGTTAGTGAGCTGAAAGATTTGTAAGTGATCAAGATCTGGAAACAGCCATAACAAAAGTTCTTGAATCGTTCGACGGTGTGCAGAGCAAAATGGATGGAACTGCGAATTTTATACGCAGCAATGATGTGTTGGCGGTTTTACCGACGGGATTCGGGAAATCACTGCTATTTTAATTAGTGCAAAATGGAATTGACTAGCCTACACGACTTCTACGGTTCGTGACATTTGTATATTTGCCCTGTTAGGTTACTCGACCTTTTTGTCGCTTCAATCGTGTTTATGAAGGGCACTTCATGTTTTGTTATTCGGAGGAATTTTACGCAGAATTTTAAGCCGCTATCTGCATGTCGCTTCGTTGAGTGTGACACCTCTGTGATTTGCCATGTGTTAGTGTTTTGTTTTGGCTCATTTCCACTGGAAGTTTCTTGCAGCTATCTGATCGACCTTATGTTCCTCGAGCTCGATGTATGGGTTTATTCTTCCTTTGATCGTTCTGGTACCACAGGATTAAAATATAGCTCTTTACGCGCAAGTCTGTTGACTGCGAGCTTGGACAACGTTTTGAACGTGCATGTTCACCATTTCTAGCTTCTCCTTGCCAACGAATAATATTTTTTTTTGTTGTATTCTTTTAAATCTGCCACTTCCTTGACAGTCGCCTCGAGTTTTTCGATCCATCGGTAGCACTTATTACAAAGAATACGCCGCCCGACGGACAGATTGTCGTCCTCGACAGTCAAAAGTGTCGAGATTCTTTCGCAAATCTTCAGTTTTTTAGCATTTTCCGATAAAAGGCTGTAATATCCACCATTACACATAACATTCACGTCACATAAACGGCACGACAGCGAAGCCTTCGAATCAGGAAACTTTTTTCACCGGAGTAGTTTTAATTCTAGGAAAAGCCATGAAAGCAAACCAAACGTTATGTAATAATCGCAATCCACATGTCATCTGTCACGTCTTCACGTGAAAGTCCACGTGTTCACAGTGGGTGATCCTCGCTGTGATTGGTTTAAATATAATCCGATAAAATTGATCAAAGTTCAACGAGCACGGTGAATTGAGCCGCTTTGAACCAGAGGTTTTTCTCGCGGCTTCGCCGCTCGTGCCAACGGCCTTCGGCCGCCATTTCCATCCGCCGCGCGAGAAAAACCTCTGGTACCCAGGGTAGTAATCATACGAATGATCACAAAATCGGACGACCGCGCAGCGGGAGTCCGATTTGTTTGTCACGAGTATGATTACAGACCAGGAGCTCCTGGATTGGACGACACCAAGTCTACTTACCAATTAATTGGTGTTATTAAAACACACTGAACTGTTTAAAATTTAAAATGGCGCCGAGAGATTTTTGTGGTCATGCTGTCCTTGGACGACGGCATACCGGTGAATTCTGCCACATTCGGTAATAAAGAAACTTGGTTTGAACTGATTGGAACTGCTGGTCGAACGTTCTCCCACAGCTGGTGGATTTGCTGAAGCTGCAGGCACCGAACTGTGCAAAGGGAATGTTGAAGAAATCGCAGATATCGAGCTGGATTGTACAGGCACGTATCCGCTACCAATGTGAAATAATTGTCGTCTTTTACTGACAGTTTAATGCATTAATGTTTGTGGTTTTACAACGTTCTACCTATGCTGTCATGCACAATTTAGTTGCCCGAGCGATGTTTTTGGAGGCTGCGGTTTTACTATTGTTAATTTCTTAAATTTCTCCGTCCGATACAAGGGGGGCAACTTAGCTTGGTCTACTGCCACTGTTCCTGTATTTTGATTTTGTTGAACAAAATGAGGTCTTTCGAGGGAGGAAATACTAGCGTAACTGTACAGTGGTATTACAGTCGCGTGGATGTTTACCTCCGTTTGCCGCGGTTGTTGCGAAGCGATATAAAAGAATGGTGTGGAGGGCTGAACTTCATCTGAACATGTCAACATATCCACTAAGGAACACGTCTAGATAGCTCTCATAAACATTTGCGCCATAGGATAAAATAAATCACTACTGTCTTCTAAAATATAAATGCCTAAATCTTGGCATCTTTGTTTGCTCCTTTGATGTTTGCCTGGCTTCCTAACTATTCCGCTTTATTAACTATGTTTGCATACAATAAGTCACTGGAAATGTTTCATTGCTACGAGGCTTCATCCAGTTACAAAAAGAAATTGCATCTTTTATTTCGGTATATAAAAAAAAAATTATATTTCCTGGGTCGATTCATATCTCAGTACGCTCCATTAGCAAAAAAGAAAGAAAGAAAGACGTGTTTTAGATTCCAATGAGTAAAAATGATAAGGGAAGAAGCGAAGGCAGCTATTATCTTGATTACTGGTATAAATCTACTAGCGTTCTATCACGAATGTTGTTCTCTGGTTGGCTACACTACTAACTATTCATTTTGTGATAGATGGCGAGTAGCGTAGCAGTGTGCCCTTGTTAACAGGATGACGGCCGCTTGTTGATGTTTTTGAAGGAGAACGAGTCACGGTTCCCAAGATGCTTTGCGCGAGAATTTTAGCGATTACCGGAAACTCGAGGGAGCTCAAAGGTTGTCGATGCAAGTTTTTGGTTGCCAAGTTAAAGTGCGGCAAGGTCTTCAAAGGTTGGTTTCTTCCTCGGTTTTGAATCTTTAATGTTTATTTCTTGTGCTAATCGAATTTATTGTGCTAACAATAATGTGTTTGGCCCGTGTTAGGTTAATTTTGCGGAACTCATTTTACTTGCAAATGGTTTAATGGACGAATTAGCCCGAACAATTCCGGTAAGTGAGCGTTATTCTAATTACCTACTTTGAAACAGACTTTAGGAATAGCATCTTTGGAAATCACTGGATGTGATTTAAACCTAGAACCTCGAGGAACCTCGCGATATCTATGATTTCTGCCACCGTAAAGTTTGGCCTTTTTTCGGTTTCTCGCGCGAACAACATGTGCTCGCATGGTGTGAATTTCCGGGAAGGTCAGCCAATTCCACCAGGGAAAATGTTAACTTTCGCTCTATAAGCGACGGTTTTAGCGATCGTGTCTAATCCACCGGTGGTAAGTCACTAATATTTTTCTCGGTCTTCCACTAAATGCTGCTCAATTGTAATTATTATTATTATTTTTTTATTTTAGATTGCAATTCTGATGGATGAATCAGAAAAAAACGTCCACATGTTGTGACGGGGCAAATTATACGCCAAACAAGCTACCAAGAAAAGATTCGCGATCACAATGAAGAGTCCTGTTCGACGTACACAAGCTTTTCAGGGAAAAGGGTGAAGACTATTGGATAAGGTACTTGTTATTTTACTTGTTCATTGAGTTATCCTCGTTTTCGTGGTTGAATTCAATTAAGCTTATTATGAACTTTCATGGTGTCTGACACTTGCAGACGGCAGACTGCAGACTACATGAACATTTAGGCTAAAGAGCGCTCTGGTTAGCCTGAATTTCAGTCAGGTTAGCCAAGAGACTATGATCTAAGAGAACACATCCCCCATACATGGCCCTCTTCCCATGATAATCTTTTTAAATCTAATTTTAGCGCGTGGTCAAGCTGAGAGGCTATTTTAGGAAAGACACCTGATTGGCCAATTTAAATGACGTAATAACATTGAGGTTTAATTTTAGCAGTTAATCAATTACGCAAAAAACTTTTCGTCGGGATTTTCGAAGCGCATTTCGTAAGGTCAGAGGAAGAATAATTCTAACTGTCTGGTGCTTTGAAAGAGCTTTCCAAAGAGATCTCTTTTTTCTGTTTAGGCCGTTTTAGTACTTTTCGCGAAACGACTTTAGAGCGTGTTATGAATGCAATTCTTGTCAGCAGCTAGAGCGGCTATTGTGAACCAGTCATGCAGAGAAATGACAAGACTAATTTCCGACGTAAAAATCACGATAAACACATAGAAGATAATTTTTCTGACCAGCAGTTTTAAAAGGCTTTCCAGATAGGTCTCTCTCAGGGTCTCTACCGATCCAAACGATGTTTTAGTTCGTTCCAGAGAAGCACCTTTTTCGGCGTGGACCTCCCTGAAACTCTGTTTCATATTACAAAGCAATTTCGAAATTAAATATGCAAACATTTACACCGGGATTTTCGGACCGAAAGTTCTAACAAACGGGAAACAAGTATTGTGCTGTCCTGCGCTTTGAATAACCTTTCCAAAGAGATGTTTTTCGATTTAATCCGTTCAATACTTTTCGAGAAACGAGTTTCGTGCGTGTTTATTGGAATGCAATTCTAGTCAGCAGTAAATATTACACAGCACTTCCGATATTAAGTAAACAAAGATTTGCACCGTTTTTTTTGGAGTGAAAGTTCTAACAAACGCGAAACAAATATTTTAGCTGTCGTGCGCTTTAAAATACCTTTCGAAAGAGATCCTTTTCGCTTCAAGCCTTTCGGCACTTTCCGAGAAACGACTTTCAAGCAGGTTAGAAATTCGAGTCTTGGCACTTTGTGATAATCATTCATTATTCATGCTGGGGAATGACACGACTTCTGTTTTACGGCTTCGGAGAAGCACGTATAATTTTCCTGCCCAGCTCTGAAAATGATTTCCAGTGCTAACAGTGCGGCAGTTCAACTGAACAAACTGATTTTTTTTTTCTCTTAGCCCGCTAAATTTTCAATTTCTTATTTGGATAGACACAACCTGATGACCGTTGGCCATTGCTTGCGTGATCGGGCGCCTAGACTAAAAATAACCTTGACAGCGTGACGCGAAGCTTAAAATAGATTTAAAAAGATTATCATAGGGCACGGGGATATGTTCTCTCACCTCATAGTCTCTTG
>JAHPZR010008594.1:0-5000 GCA_019787425.1 Platygyra sinensis
AAAATCATGTAACTTCCATTTTCATAAAAACGATGTCACATGACCTCTTAGTGCAAGCAGCCTATTACGGTTATTCCTCACAATTGCACTGCGCATCCTTTCTGCGCATAATTTATGGCATTATTTAGCGCGCCTGCGTGCACGCGCATATTGAAAACATGGCGGATTTGCCTTGATATTGAGCGCTGTCAGTTGGAAAATGGTTATAGCTCACCAACAAGCACGGGCACCCCAACTTTTTTTTCAGTCATTGTAATCAACTTATGATAAACTTTGCTTGAGGAAAGACTGATCTGATTCCTATTGCTGAAAATTGAATAAATAATGAAAATAGCAGGTAAACTGTGGTCTTTTCTATTTTGCCGTATGGTAACCATGTCAAGAAATTTGGTTGAAATTTTAATCAAGAATTCAGCTTTCTGTCTAAATCAAACTTAAAAGGTTTACTTGTGTCTGATACAATGCATTGACTCCAATTTAATTTGTGTTCTCATGAGTCTTGGTCACAAAAATTTACAATAATTACTGGGAATGCGTTCTTGTAAAAAGCATTAAATAATGCCAAAATGGGTCATTTTTAATGCCCCAGTGCTCCTTAATGAGTATGGGCACCCCCCTTTTTTATTTCAAAATTGAAGTTCTCATATGATAAATATTCAGTGGGCAAAGTTTGAACGAAAATCTATTGTCAGTTTTATTTCAGGGGAATTACCTCAAGACGGATTCCAGTAAAAGTTTGAGCAGTCAGTGCAGAACGCAGAACATTAACTTTTTGAATACTATTTAAAACCTCTCTCTGAAGTTCATTTCCCTAGGTGACCGAGTGATGAAGTCGCCAAGCATTCTTGAGAAAGTTTATGTCAAACCAGGCCTGTAGCTGGGGTATTTTAAGGGAGGTTCGTATCCATTTGTCTGACAAAAAAAACGTTTAGCGTGGGGTGCGGGTAGGGAAGAAAAAGCGCTTTTAATCAAATGTCAGTTTAGATCGCTCTAGTATTGTAAATCCCTTAATTCCCTACTATGCGAAAAGCTGAGCATTATTGGTATAACACTAACACTCCGTATCACAACAAGGGGCCACAGTAACATTAAGTGTCACAGCAAATTTGATAGCTCTACCATATGCATTCACGGATGCATGGTAGCAAATAGCTCCACCACTTCTTCAAGGTCTATTTGCATGTCATAATGGATATGCATCAGTGCAAGTGATGCTAATCTGTTCTCGCTCATCATGCATCGCATACAGGTGTTTAACCTTCGCATTGCGCTGCAGCTAGTTACGGGCAAAGTGGATAGTATTTTGAGCAGACTGAATATGTTGGGAAATTCATCCTCGTCACACTGCTTCAGGGCTGTGGCACACGAGCCAAGGCGCTCTTCCTCCTCTGCATACAAGATTCGCCACTACTGAAATTCTGCCAGGAAGAGCTGTGGAGATAGAAGATCGTCCCTGTACACATCAAAGACCCCTCATAACTCTTGCGACTTCGTTTGATTCGCGTTCATCACAGAGGGAACCAAAGCAAGCAACCGCGAGGCTTGGATGGTGACGGCATCGAAGCACTCTCCTAGCTGCAAAATGATGTGGTCAAGAAATGGAGCAGCCACGTTGAACTGATAATACTCCTTTGCTGTTGGAGGACTTGTAGCTGAAGCACTGGCGCAATGACGTTGCCTGTCAGCAACTCTGGGAGCTGTTGGCGCCACTCCCACATTAGCTGCCATTGCCATTGCCTTCTCATACGCATCATCATACACTTGAAAATGTCATTGCTCTTCCGTTGCAACTTCGTTGTTAGAGCACTCATGTGCGACAGGTAGAGGTATCCAATGACAAAAGTCACGACAAATTCAAAGTTCGTAATGGCTTGGAGTAGTCCAGAGGCATTCCTCTTAGTAGCTGTGTTCCAGCATCCATAGAACTGGGCTGGACAGTCATCGTGGTGTAGATTAAATATTTTTTAACCCATTCAGCGGATTTCTTGCGGTTTTTCATTGATTTAGCGAGTTTGATGTTTAAAACTTTAATTTTCACACAGGAAACTAAAAGTTTTGTCTGGCTCAGGCACAAGTTTCACCTGTATAACTTATAAGTTTTGACCCCTAAAGGTCTAAGTTATAACTTTTCAAAACAAAGTTATTTTGTCACGCTTCATGCAAGCTTGCAAACGGTAGTAATCATACCTAGCAGGGGCGAATTTGTCTTAATTTTTTTTTTTTTGCGGGATCCTGGGCTTTCTAGTTTGTTAATATATAGTTAGACAGCAGTCACAAAGCGTCCTATGCGGCAGCGTTTTGACCATGATGGCTCCCACAACCGAAAACATAACAGTGAAAACAACAAATACTTTATTTTGAATAGGCTAGCACAAGCTCAATCCTGACAATCCAAGAGTCGCCACTTGGTTAGATCGGCAACAGCAAAAAAAAAATGGGCCTCAAGGGGGGTTCGTTCGAACCCCTCGAGTTTCCCCCCCTCCTAAGGGCCTACAAACCTCGTAAGAATGCTTCATGCCTGTCTGTGTTTTCAACTGACGCGAAACCAAATCGCCAAGCATTCTCAAGAAAGTTAATGTCAAACAGGGCTCGAGACTAACAGTAGCCAACTAGCCACAGACTAGTAAAAATTCCATTTTGGCTACTGGTTTTTGCCCTTCACTAGCCATTTTGGCCAGGGAAAATTTGTGAACACTACATTTAGAGGCCCAGAGGAAACCAATTAAAAGTGAATTCCAATTTTTCACAAAATGAGCGCACCATCTGGAGGTCAAGTACACTTTGTTGGAAAATCTGAATGATGCCTATGTTGGCAACTGTTAAATTAAGTTAAGATGGCACAAATTATTGAGTTCAAGAGAAATCGTGAATCGGTATTTTGAAAGAAAGGAATGTCCTTCGACAGTGAGTTCAGCGAGTCCTGTGAGAATTTCTCACGGAAGTGAAAACTTCGGTTTTCGTTGTTGTACGATGTTATAATTGTAACGTTGATGCCTATGTTTGCAAAGTACAAGTGGAACGAATTGTTTTGTTCAGAAAATTGTGAATCAGTATTTTGAAAGAAAAGAATGTTTTTCGGCGCCAGCAGTTCCGAAGTTTTGATGCCAGTTCTGTGAAAATCAAGGGCATAAAAACTTTGTACTTGTTAGTTGTTCATTCAAAGCACACTGCAAGCTACACAGGCTAGCATTTACTTGACTTCAAGCGATGATGGATATTAAAGTATCTGGCTAGTGAAAAATTTGTTTTGGCTAGTGAATCAAACCTGTCACTAGCCACTGGGCTAGCAAGCTTAAAAGTTAGTCTCAACCCCTGTCAAACCTCGTAAGAATGCTTCATGCCTGTGTTACTGTGATTTCAACTAACGAGAAACCTCCGTTCTAATGAAAATATGTATAACTCCAAGTTCAATTTTCTTTTGCAGGGTCAGCTAGAGAGCTTAAATATCAATAAGATCTTCTTACCTTTCTTAAAAATATTACTATGCTATGACGTTTTTTGGTAACTTAATTTTTGCCATTATTGCTCAAATGTTGTGCAGAAATCATCTTAAGCTGCTTTTATTTCCCCTTGCTATGTTATCACTCATTAAAAAGGGCCAAACCTGCACACCTGAGAACACATGCGTGAAGTGTGACTTGAACAACTTGACTGTTATAGAATAGGAGGACAGGTAGGTTTTCACAGACCATTTTTGAATGAATGGACAAGTAGTTTGTTGCTCCAGTTACATTTCAAACTTGATAACAACAGTCTGTGATTCCAGAGGGACGGAAGTTGGGATTCAAAATTGTGGCATTATGTGACATCACATTACTTGTATTCTGCTCTCCAATCGTGAAGTACAAACATCAGTCTGTGTTTAACATAACTCAAGGCTGGTCATTACACCGATGTAAACCTGCCCTCCCCTAAATTATTAAATTTAATAGCATCTTTGATGGTCACTTGTGTATGAAACTAACCTGATTTTTCTCAACAACTCTGTTTAACATTATTACTGCTTTAGTCTTTTGCTCCCATATCATCTGCCAAAAGTGCTTTGCAGTATTCGGTAAGGGTCCCTTAAAACATGAACAGGGAAAACAAATAAGTGAACTATAAACTATTAACTGTTGCAGTCATACAGTAACTTTACAAGTTGCGAGAAAGCCCAAAAAGTTAAGGTTTAAAGTGCGCCTAACCCCCAAAATTTTTTTTTGCTAAAACAATAAGGCTTATTTCGTGGAGTAATTAGCCGCAAAAATTTTTCGATTTGGTTAAATCTTTGATTTTCTATGGCTCGTCAAAGTACATGAAATTGCTGCTATTTTGGTTCACGACCAAGTTTAATGGAGAATGGGTCGAGGGCTGGTTGTGACGTCAAATCAAGAACACGATGATTTTGAGACACGCATAGTTACTCATTTCTGTGGGAAAGGCTGGAAAAGTTGTTCGAAAAAATTGCTAGCCAGGTGTGCTGTAGTGTGATGTAGCAACACAACAAACTTACAAGAGGTACTCCGCTTCATGCCATACTGCTTTATGGAGAGATGGCTCGATTCGTGGAAAGTGATAGCCGTCTAAGAGTTTGGTGATCTGTTCTATAAAGTATTTCAAACCAGATGATCTCGCTCGATGCCTGGATTTTCAGAGAGGGGAAGGGATTTTGCTGACTTGGTGACTTAAGCGAGACGAATTTGGAATAACCGCTTGTCCATCGATTCATGCAGCCGTTGTTGCATCTGATCTGAGAAACAACAGCGGTCAGTCGGCACAGCCGACAGATAGTTTTTTATCTTTTTTTCGGCTTGTGAGCGGGCGGATTTCAACAAATCCCGCAATCTGATTGGTTCCTGGAGCGGGCGGAATTTCCTCATACGGACCACTACACACAGCGGGTGGAATCCATCAAGCTGATCTATTTTCGTGAATGAATTAGCGATTATCGGCAATCTTTCGCCCTTCTTACACTTCCATAGACCATTAATCGACACAAGTTTATCTCTATTCACCTTTAG
>JAHPZR010008594.1:12500-15000 GCA_019787425.1 Platygyra sinensis
TGGGCGAAGAGGGCACTTAGCCAAAGTGTGTCGTGGCGAGAAAAATTCGAAGAAAAAGACGAGCAAAGGAACCGATTCCGGGAAACGGGAAGGTAAACAAACCGGTTCGCGAGACAGCAAGCCAGCAAAGGGGAAGAAGAAGCAGCCAACACATTTAGTGGACGAAGTTTCCGGCGAAGAAGGTGTTTATGCAGCGACTATGTATCACATTCGCGGGCAAAGCAAACCTAAGGCATTCAAAGTAACTGTGGAACTTTGTGGTGAACCACACAAATTGGAGATAGACACTGGCGCGACCAGAACCGTGTTGAATGAAGAAACGTACAACAAGTTACGTGACAAAGTAGAATTGAAGAGTTCGAAGGCCATATTAAGCACATACACAGGAGAGAAAATACCAGTGTCGGGTGAAGTACTGATTCCTGTCAAGTACCAAAATCAACAGCATAATTTACCAGCCCTGGTGGTGATGAGTCCTGGACCCAATCTACTTGGAAGGGACTGGCTTCAAGTGATTAAGCTTAACTGGAACAGTATTTTCAGCATCCAAGAGGGCAACCCTCAGCTGCAGAAGATCCTAGATGCACACAAGGACGTTTTTGGCGAAGAACTGGGTACACTGAAGGGCACAGAGGCTAAAATCTATGTTGACCCAAGTGCTCCACCCAAGTTCATGAAGGCTCGTCCTGTACCATATGCTCTTAAAGCGAAAGTCGAAGAGGAACTCGATGGATTGCAGAGTGAAGGCATAATATCTCCAGTAGAGTTCACAGAGTGGGCGGCACCTATAGTTCCAGTGGTGAAACAAGACGGATCAGTGCGTATTTGTGGTGACTATAAGTGTACCGTTAACCAAGTCTCAAAGTTGGATAATTATCCAATCCCAAAGACTGAGGACCTGCTTGCCACACTAGGTGGAGGAAATAAATTCACCAAGCTGGATATGTCACAGGCATACCAACAGTTATTATTGGATGAAGAATCGAAGAAATTCACTACGATCAACACTCACAAGGGACTCTATCAATATAATAGAATGCCCTTTGGGGTTTCGTCAGCGCCCGGAATTTTCCAGCGTACAATGGAGAATTTATTGGAAGGCATCCCCCATGTTGTCGTGTGAGTTGATGACATCTTAGTCAGCGGCAAGGATGACCCAGATCATCTAGCCAACCTGGAAACAGTGCTTAGTCGGCTCTCCACAGCAGGGTTGAAACTACGTTTGGCAAAATGTCTGTTCATGCAACCTGAAGTCACGTACTGTGGGTACGTAATCAGTGGTGATGGCATTCAACCTGTGGCGGCAAAAGTTGATGCAATCAAGAATGCACCAGAGCCAAAGGATGTCAGTCAGTTGCGAGCATTCCTGGGCATGCTTAACTATTATCATAGATTCCTACCCGACGTCGCAACCATCCTGGAGCCCCTACACCAGCTCTTAAGGAAAGGATCAAAATGGCAGTGGAAAAAGGAACAGCAGGAGGCCTTTGCAAAATCTAAGGAACTGTTGCAGTCAGCTAACTTCTAGTGCATTTTGACCCAGCTAAGGAACTTGTACTTGCTACTGATGCTTCAGATTATGGTGTGGGAGCAGTCTTATCCCACAAAATGGAAGGAGGAACTGAACGTCCAATAGGGTACATGTCTAGATCTCTAAATGGAGCTGAAAGAAATTACTCCACCCTAGAGAAGGAGGCGCTAGCAATAATCTTCGGAGTTAAGAAGTTCCATCAGTTTCTTTATGGACACTCATTCACTATCAAGACGGATCATAAACCTTGGGGGGTTTGTTGAATGAGAAGAAAGGGATTCCAGCGCTTGCTGCACCACGAATCCAGCGATGGGCACTGACCTTGTCTGCTTACGAGTACAAGATATCGTACAAGGCTGGTCAGACCAATGGTAATGCAGATGGCTTAAGTAGGCTACCCTTGCCTGAGATGCCCAAGTCAGTCCCAGTTCCAGGTGAAACAATCTTGTTAATGGAACATTTGGAAGGCACACCTGTTCATAGTGGTCACATCAAAGAGTGGACCAAGAGGGATCCAGTCCTCTCACTGGTGCTACGCTTCATCTTAGAAGGATGGCCAACCAAAAACAACTCTGAAGAGCTAAACCCTTACTTCACTAAACGAAGTGAATTGAGCGTAGAAGATGGTTGTGTACTGTGGGGTGCCAGAGTAGTTGTACCCCCACAAGGAAGATCGAAAATACTTACCGAGCTGCATGAGGCCCACCCGAGCGAATCTCGCATGAAAGCTTTGGCACAAAGCTATGTATGGTGGCCAGGCATGGATCAGGAGATTGTGAAGAAGGTGAAGGGCTGCAACAAGTGTCAGTTAAATCAGAGTGCACCCGCAGAAGCACCATTGCACCCCTGGGAGTGGCCGGGACTTCCTTGGTCAAGAATCCACATTGACTATGCAGGGCCTTACAAAGGAGAAATGTTCCTTGTAGTTGTAGATGCATACTCGAAGTGGTTGGAAGTGCATCGCATGAA
>JAHPZR010008594.1:20000-24745 GCA_019787425.1 Platygyra sinensis
TATCCTTGGGTAATTCTGACGATGGAAGGTACTGTATTTAGCTATTTAGTTGCAACTGAACCACACTGGCCTCGAATTTCTAGTATACTTCAGAATTTCCTACGATACCCGCTGAGCTGTTTTTCTCCCAAAGTCCATCTTCAGGATCTCTGAAAGCGTTTTCATTATGTTTTAGATCATAATCTCGGCCATTTCGAAGCGAATTTATTTGATCGCGCTGCTATAGTAATTGAGGCTGGCAAAAACAGACGCTTTTCCGAGACGCTTGTACTCGAGACTCGTGACAAAGACGCCGATCCCACAAGTCCTCGTGCGCATGTCTCTTTGCTGGCTGCCCATGAACATTTGCGGGAAAAACGTTGATACCTTGCGGGCATGCAAGCGATCCAATCAAGATTTTTTGCGCCTATACAATCTACCGGAAATACCTACATTCTCTCTTCTCCAGTCTTCCTCTATATTATGCGGAGAGTCCTAAGGTGCCTCCTCGGATTTTTGGCCCTCTGGGGCCAAAAACCCTGCGGGGGCAATAATAACAACAATAACATTCGCTGATGTTTTGAAGGGAAGCAACGCTACAATTTCCACACTCGCACGAAAAGAACACAAACATTGTGTCATGGGATAATCATTTTGATCTACATTGAACGAATGAAGTTAAAATAATTTGACAAAGTAAACGGACTTGACTTTTATTTATACGAAAGTATATTAATGCGAGATCGAAGAATGCGCAAATTTAGTTATACGCGCCACACGCTAGTCTCTTTGACTTCCACATATCATTGCCTTCGGGTCTGTCCATCAGAGCTCGTTCGAGTTGTTTGCCAGCATCCACCTCATTTGTCTATCCATTCTTTGTTGGCCAGAGAGTCGTCAGCATATAAATCAGCTTGGCTGTCATCGTTTAACTATTCACTTTGCTTTGTTGACAAGTGCGAGTCATCATTCTCTTCAGCAATATAATAAATTTCAGAGTCTTCTGAGTCTAAGCTCATTTCAGAATCCGACTAAGTACAAGATATTGTTGATAAAAACAGAAATCTGTCGACTCTGGAGCCCCAGAGAAAAACTTGTGCAGCAAAAAGGCTTCTACCCTCGCACAAAGTAAAAGGCCTGACTGGGACAGCCAAAGCTTTCGATCTGGAAGTGACGTCACGACTTTACTCTCTCCAGACTCCCTATGCTCGGTCGTGAACCATACGAAACTCAGTTTCAAGGGGGCACAGAAATTCGAGGATTTAACCAAATTGAAAAATGTTTGCGGCTAATTACTCCACAAAATAAGCTTTATTGTTTAAGCGAAAAAAACTTTGGGGTTTAGGTGCACTTTAAACTAAATTCAAAGCCAACATCCTCTACGATACCAGACTTTCTTCAGCAGGAGCAGTTCAACAGTCTAAGATCATATTCACAATAGCTACACAATTGTTTTCATGTTACTTTGCAAATGAGGTGTGTATTCTGCTAAGTGGCAAACGTTGCAAAGAAGACAATTCCGGGAAAACTGGGTCTTCCAAATACTGACAGCATAGACTAGCTATGCAAAAAATAGCAGCAATTATAATTACCGGTATTATAATTCACTTCTATTAGTTTATTTGCTCCCTAATTATAAGAAATCATGTTTCCAGTTTGAGCGATCATGTGCAAAAAATCCTGTACGCTATTTGGTTTGAAAATTAATCCTGATTTAAAATCTTGTTTGCCCATATTCCCCTTCTGTTTGGATAACCAGGGTCCTTAATCCTCACCCCTCCCACCTCCTGCAAGAATTTCTAGCATGCTGTTGGTTGGGTGCTTGGAGTGGATTTTTTCTGGTCTAACCCAATGCAAGTTAGCAATTTTGATGATGTGAGTGAACCTGGATCTGTCTTCTTTACCGCAAGAGTACAGACAAGTGGAACAAACCTGAGTAAGAATGTACTTTTTGTTCAGCCTTGAAATCTGTAAAAATAAACAGAGTCAAATTACTTATCAGTCATGACCAAACCATCCACAATTATTAAGGATCCTTTGTTGTTTAATCTGTTTCGTTAAAATGTACTAGCATAGGGTGTTACATGTATTAGAACAAGAAAATCTTACAACTTTTAAGGAATAATTACAAGTAAGAAAACCATACCGGTAGCTGACCGTGTCATCTATAAACATGTTTTACATGATATATCAAGTGGCAAGCTTTGATCAGTTTGTTGTCCTTCAACAACACTTTTTCTTGAAATATGTACCTTAAAGTGCACACTCTGAAATTTATAAAACTCATATTAAAGACTCCCCTTTGAATGTCCAACTTTATTTCTTTGACATACTTGCATCATACTTGCGTCATCCCCACAATAATGACTATAATGACTATAATGACTATAATCGTTATGACTATTTTAATACGGGGAGGCTCCACCCCGAGGTCTAACCCCTTACCCTTTTATATACCATTTTGGCAGAAAAGGTACCCCTTTCACATACCTAATAGGCCATTTCCGAATTACCTTTAGCCTCTTTTTCAAATCGAGTCTTGGTGCTCATCCTTTCATATGAAAATGAGTTTAATTTGCATGTGAATGAAAACTCATTTTCATATGAAAGGATGAGCACCAAGACTCGGTTTGAAAAAGAGGCTAAAGGTAATTCAGAAATGGCCTATTTAGAAAGTCTTGTTCTCATTTTCATGTAGTCCTTAAAGTGCCACTGCAACGAAATTTTTCGAATTCATTCTTTTTGCATTTTCTGAATCTTTAAGTGGTACTTACTCACCTGTCCAAGCCGTTTTGTCCAACAAGCGCAGGAAGATGGTTTTTTTTACGTTTTTTCCGGTGAATTTCTCGTCCGCCATAATCAAATCATGTTCCTGCAACCCCATAAGGCCTTGCTGCTTTGTGATGTCATACTCCTAACCAACTAGATTCACATGGCAAATTTTGTTATAACATCCAGGGTGCAAAGAAAGTCATGTCCGACAGCCCGGGGCTAGTGGATTTTGCGATCGGGCTAGTGAATTCTGTGCTTAACTTGTCCGACGGGCAAGCGAAGATTTTTCAGAGAATTAAAATTACAAAGTACTGTAAGACAAATGTTTTAAATTCCTAATAAATTCCTGCGGACCGAAAGTCGCTCCGACGAAGTGAAATCTGCATAAACAAGATGAGGTAACAATTATTTTTTCATTCTGCTCGTGAAAAATTTTTTTCGGGCTAGTGAAAATGACTTTCGGGGCTAGTAGATGTTGGTTACAGCTTGCCCAAAGGGCAAGCTGTAAAATTAATTTTCTTTGCACCCTGACATCTCTATGTAGTTCGCAGTTAACTCGCTTCGCAACATGAATCTAGCGCTCTATTCGAATTGAATTGTGCCCGATCAATGTGTAGTACATGGATGCAGAAATAGATCAGATATGAATGCAGGTATTTGTGCTCATTTAGTCCTACAATTAAAAAGTGAGCAAGATAAGTGGTTGAGATTCGTGCACACTCACCGCGCGAACTTCAACCCAAGCAGAAAATTTGTGGCGGGTGTCAGTCTGCCATTTCGCGGAGGAATGTTTTTCACGAGCGTTTAATATAAAAGGTTATCGTCGTCAGCTTATTCTTGGCTCAATTCCTACAATATGGAAGATTGAGCCAGGAAAACAAACAACAACACTGCAAGGTAAGCCTTGTTTAATTTAATCTAAGCTTCAGTATTGTGTCAGCCATGAAGTTTTTTTCAGTTTTTCGTAGAAGTATCCCATATGTTAAGTCCCAGACATCTCTGCGATTTGTAAATATAATAATAATGATAATAATTTTATTGCTTCTATAGCGCACGATACATGAGAAGATGCTCTTGTGCGCTTTACAATGACAAAAACTAGAATTCTACTATTTACAGTCAAATCAGTTACATAAAAATGGAAAAATCTAAAGCTAATTAATATTCCAACTATAAAATTGCATAATATTAACTATAAATTCATACTTGATCAGATGTTCTATAGATTATAAGCTTTCCGAAATAAATGAGTCTTAAGGGCTTTCTTGAATGTTTGTACGTTTTGAGAATGGCGGACTGCACGTGGTAATTTATTCCATAAAGCTGGTGCAGCCGCTACAAAGCTACGATCACCTAATGTCTTTAGAGTTTTTACTCGAGGAGGCTGAAGAAGAAGCTCATTAGTAGATCTAAGATTATATGTACACTGAGTCCTTAGGGTAATCAATTCAATTAAATACGCTGGTGCAAGACCATGGATTGCCTTAAAAGTAATGAGCAGTATCTTGAACTGAATACGAAATTTAATGGGTAACCAATGTAACATTTTAAGGGAGGGGGAAATGTGATCGAAACGCCCTACGTTACAAATAAGTCTTGCAGCTGAATTTTGTACCCGTTGGAGTTTGTAAGTTTCAAAAATATATCCTGAAGTAACTCATTAAGTTTAGTATTGTTCATATCATCGCGCTATTGTATTTTAGTTTTTTATCCCTTCTGTTTATTCCAGTCATGTGGCACACTTGTAAGATTCTGGTTTTCTGAAGAGCCTTTCAATGGTTTCCAAAATTTTCAAATCAACCAGAAATAATTTTACTGTTTTTTTTTTTCTCAAACACAGGTTTCTATATCTACTTTCCATATAGATCATAAATGAACTGTAACATTTCTCACAGTCACCAGAAGTTTCATCCCCAGAAGCTGGCCACTCGGTAATTTAATGGGTTTTTTAGATGTAGGGCGCCCTTCACGTTATGTAATCTGGTAATTGCTGT
>JAHPZR010008595.1:0-10000 GCA_019787425.1 Platygyra sinensis
ATTATTTAGCGCGCCTGCGTGCACGCGCATATTGAAAACATGGCGGATTTGCCTTGATATTGAGCGCTGTCAGTTGGAAAATGGTTATAGCTCACCAACAAGCACGGGCACCCCAACTTTTTTTTCAGTCATTGTAATCAACTTATGATAAACTTTGCTTGAGGAAAGACTGATCTGATTCCTATTGCTGAAAATTGAATAAATAATGAAAATAGCAGGTAAACTGTGGTCTTTTCTATTTTGCCGTATGGTAACCATGTCAAGAAATTTGGTTGAAATTTTAATCAAGAATTCAGCTTTCTGTCTAAATCAAACTTAAAAGGTTTACTTGTGTCTGATACAATGCATTGACTCCAATTTAATTTGTGTTCTCATGAGTCTTGGTCACAAAAATTTACAATAATTACTGGGAATGCGTTCTTGTAAAAAGCATTAAATAATGCCAAAATGGGTCATTTTTAATGCCCCAGTGCTCCTTAATGAGTATGGGCACCCCCCTTTTTTATTTCAAAATTGAAGTTCTCATATGATAAATATTCAGTGGGCAAAGTTTGAACGAAAATCTATTGTCAGTTTTATTTCAGGGGAATTACCTCAAGACGGATTCCAGTAAAAGTTTGAGCAGTCAGTGCAGAACGCAGAACATTAACTTTTTGAATACTATTTAAAACCTCTCTCTGAAGTTCATTTCCCTAGGTGACCGAGTGATGAAGTCGCCAAGCATTCTTGAGAAAGTTTATGTCAAACCAGGCCTGTAGCTGGGGTATTTTAAGGGAGGTTCGTATCCATTTGTCTGACAAAAAAACGTTTAGCGTGGGGTGCGGGTAGGGAAGAAAAAGCGCTTTTAATCAAATGTCAGTTTAGATCGCTCTAGTATTGTAAATCCCTTAATTCCCTACTATGCGAAAAGCTGAGCATTATTGGTATAACACTAACACTCCGTATCACAACAAGGGGCCACAGTAACATTAAGTGTCACAGCAAATTTGATAGCTCTACCATATGCATTCACGGATGCATGGTAGCAAATAGCTCCACCACTTCTTCAAGGTCTATTTGCATGTCATAATGGATATGCATCAGTGCAAGTGATGCTAATCTGTTCTCGCTCATCATGCATCGCATACAGGTGTTTAACCTTCGCATTGCGCTGCAGCTAGTTACGGGCAAAGTGGATAGTATTTTGAGCAGACTGAATATGTTGGGAAATTCATCCTCGTCACACTGCTTCAGGGCTGTGGCACACGAGCCAAGGCGCTCTTCCTCCTCTGCATACAAGATTCGCCACTACTGAAATTCTGCCAGGAAGAGCTGTGGAGATAGAAGATCGTCCCTGTACACATCAAAGACCCCTCATAACTCTTGCGACTTCGTTTGATTCGCGTTCATCACAGAGGGAACCAAAGCAAGCAACCGCGAGGCTTGGATGGTGACGGCATCGAAGCACTCTCCTAGCTGCAAAATGATGTGGTCAAGAAATGGAGCAGCCACGTTGAACTGATAATACTCCTTTGCTGTTGGAGGACTTGTAGCTGAAGCACTGGCGCAATGACGTTGCCTGTCAGCAACTCTGGGAGCTGTTGGCGCCACTCCCACATTAGCTGCCATTGCCATTGCCTTCTCATACGCATCATCATACACTTGAAAATGTCATTGCTCTTCCGTTGCAACTTCGTTGTTAGAGCACTCATGTGCGACAGGTAGAGGTATCCAATGACAAAAGTCACGACAAATTCAAAGTTCGTAATGGCTTGGAGTAGTCCAGAGGCATTCCTCTTAGTAGCTGTGTTCCAGCATCCATAGAACTGGGCTGGACAGTCATCGTGGTGTAGATTAAATATTTTTTAACCCATTCAGCGGATTTCTTGCGGTTTTTCATTGATTTAGCGAGTTTGATGTTTAAAACTTTAATTTTCACACAGGAAACTAAAAGTTTTGTCTGGCTCAGGCACAAGTTTCACCTGTATAACTTATAAGTTTTGACCCCTAAAGGTCTAAGTTATAACTTTTCAAAACAAAGTTATTTTGTCACGCTTCATGCAAGCTTGCAAACGGTAGTAATCATACCTAGCAGGGGCGAATTTGTCTTAATTTTTTTTTTTTTGCGGGATCCTGGGCTTTCTAGTTTGTTAATATATAGTTAGACAGCAGTCACAAAGCGTCCTATGCGGCAGCGTTTTGACCATGATGGCTCCCACAACCGAAAACATAACAGTGAAAACAACAAATACTTTATTTTGAATAGGCTAGCACAAGCTCAATCCTGACAATCCAAGAGTCGCCACTTGGTTAGATCGGCAACAGCAAAAAAAAATGGGCCTCAAGGGGGGTTCGTTCGAACCCCTCGAGTTTCCCCCCCTCCTAAGGGCCTACAAACCTCGTAAGAATGCTTCATGCCTGTCTGTGTTTTCAACTGACGCGAAACCAAATCGCCAAGCATTCTCAAGAAAGTTAATGTCAAACAGGGCTCGAGACTAACAGTAGCCAACTAGCCACAGACTAGTAAAAATTCCATTTTGGCTACTGGTTTTTGCCCTTCACTAGCCATTTTGGCCAGGGAAAATTTGTGAACACTACATTTAGAGGCCCAGAGGAAACCAATTAAAAGTGAATTCCAATTTTTCACAAAATGAGCGCACCATCTGGAGGTCAAGTACACTTTGTTGGAAAATCTGAATGATGCCTATGTTGGCAACTGTTAAATTAAGTTAAGATGGCACAAATTATTGAGTTCAAGAGAAATCGTGAATCGGTATTTTGAAAGAAAGGAATGTCCTTCGACAGTGAGTTCAGCGAGTCCTGTGAGAATTTCTCACGGAAGTGAAAACTTCGGTTTTCGTTGTTGTACGATGTTATAATTGTAACGTTGATGCCTATGTTTGCAAAGTACAAGTGGAACGAATTGTTTTGTTCAGAAAATTGTGAATCAGTATTTTGAAAGAAAAGAATGTTTTTCGGCGCCAGCAGTTCCGAAGTTTTGATGCCAGTTCTGTGAAAATCAAGGGCATAAAAACTTTGTACTTGTTAGTTGTTCATTCAAAGCACACTGCAAGCTACACAGGCTAGCATTTACTTGACTTCAAGCGATGATGGATATTAAAGTATCTGGCTAGTGAAAAATTTGTTTTGGCTAGTGAATCAAACCTGTCACTAGCCACTGGGCTAGCAAGCTTAAAAGTTAGTCTCAACCCCTGTCAAACCTCGTAAGAATGCTTCATGCCTGTGTTACTGTGATTTCAACTAACGAGAAACCTCCGTTCTAATGAAAATATGTATAACTCCAAGTTCAATTTTCTTTTGCAGGGTCAGCTAGAGAGCTTAAATATCAATAAGATCTTCTTACCTTTCTTAAAAATATTACTATGCTATGACGTTTTTTGGTAACTTAATTTTTGCCATTATTGCTCAAATGTTGTGCAGAAATCATCTTAAGCTGCTTTTATTTCCCCTTGCTATGTTATCACTCATTAAAAAGGGCCAAACCTGCACACCTGAGAACACATGCGTGAAGTGTGACTTGAACAACTTGACTGTTATAGAATAGGAGGACAGGTAGGTTTTCACAGACCATTTTTGAATGAATGGACAAGTAGTTTGTTGCTCCAGTTACATTTCAAACTTGATAACAACAGTCTGTGATTCCAGAGGGACGGAAGTTGGGATTCAAAATTGTGGCATTATGTGACATCACATTACTTGTATTCTGCTCTCCAATCGTGAAGTACAAACATCAGTCTGTGTTTAACATAACTCAAGGCTGGTCATTACACCGATGTAAACCTGCCCTCCCCTAAATTATTAAATTTAATAGCATCTTTGATGGTCACTTGTGTATGAAACTAACCTGATTTTCTCAACAACTCTGTTTAACATTATTACTGCTTTAGTCTTTTGCTCCCATATCATCTGCCAAAAGTGCTTTGCAGTATTCGGTAAGGGTCCCTTAAAACATGAACAGGGAAAACAAATAAGTGAACTATAAACTATTAACTGTTGCAGTCATACAGTAACTTTACAAGTTGCGAGAAAGCCCAAAAAGTTAAGGTTTAAAGTGCGCCTAACCCCCAAAATTTTTTTTTGCTAAAACAATAAGGCTTATTTCGTGGAGTAATTAGCCGCAAAAATTTTTCGATTTGGTTAAATCTTTGATTTTCTATGGCTCGTCAAAGTACATGAAATTGCTGCTATTTTGGTTCACGACCAAGTTTAATGGAGAATGGGTCGAGGGCTGGTTGTGACGTCAAATCAAGAACACGATGATTTTGAGACACGCATAGTTACTCATTTCTGTGGGAAAGGCTGGAAAAGTTGTTCGAAAAAATTGCTAGCCAGGTGTGCTGTAGTGTGATGTAGCAACACAACAAACTTACAAGAGGTACTCCGCTTCATGCCATACTGCTTTATGGAGAGATGGCTCGATTCGTGGAAAGTGATAGCCGTCTAAGAGTTTGGTGATCTGTTCTATAAAGTATTTCAAACCAGATGATCTCGCTCGATGCCTGGATTTTCAGAGAGGGGAAGGGATTTTGCTGACTTGGTGACTTAAGCGAGACGAATTTGGAATAACCGCTTGTCCATCGATTCATGCAGCCGTTGTTGCATCTGATCTGAGAAACAACAGCGGTCAGTCGGCACAGCCGACAGATAGTTTTTTATCTTTTTTTCGGCTTGTGAGCGGGCGGATTTCAACAAATCCCGCAATCTGATTGGTTCCTGGAGCGGGCGGAATTTCCTCATACGGACCACTACACACAGCGGGTGGAATCCATCAAGCTGATCTATTTTCGTGAATGAATTAGCGATTATCGGCAATCTTTCGCCCTTCTTACACTTCCATAGACCATTAATCGACACAAGTTTATCTCTATTCACCTTTAGATGGCAAAGAAAGTTACTGTAAGTAAATTCAATTGAATTTTTTGAAGTTTTGAGAGTTTATTTGGCTGTTTGTTGCTCGGCGTTGTAATGGCACGTAATCCTGTGTCTCTCTCTGTACAATTTTAAGTAAAAACTGAGTCAATTTCAGTCAAGTTTCCCTCTCTAATCGTTGCTGTATTTGAGAGAATTGCTATGAAGTACACTTAATGAATTTCCTCGCTATCTGCTACTCAATTTACGATAGAAAAGTCTAATTCAGGCGAGTGATTCGCAATGATCGACTAAAACCTGTTTTTGTAATACATGTACAGCTTCAAACTTTGCATGAAATTTCACACCAGGAAAACAATTTTTGGAGACCTTAACTGGAGAACTAAATGCACTAACATAAAGTAGTTCGAAATAAGTCTGTTCTTTAATACATCTTTCTTCGTTTAGCATCTGATTTATTCGCTCGTTCACTCGTTAGATTTTTCGCGAATGGTTCGTAGACGGCGCCCAAGCCGATTCAATGGCAAAGTTGCGTAAACAAACCCAATCGTAAGCCAGTTTACGGAAAGAAAAAAAAGATAAAAATGTTATTGGCCAGCTTAGGGTCGGTCCGTATAGGGAACTAGTGAGACAATCTCAGATAGTGCAGAGTGTTATGGACCGTAAGTACATTTTGAGTCAGCAGCTGCCTGTATGTAACTTGATAGTTCAAGGCCCAAAATTAACTTACAATTACTGTTTGACAAGAAGGTTTCAAATTTTACTGTGGTGTTTTACGTTGAACTTCGTTTATTTTTAATGATTAATACGTTGAACTAGCAAACGTGATAATTTTATTTTTTCAACGCCAACACTTGTAACTTGATACTTTTGTTTTTCTCGCAAAGTTTGTAACATGAAAAAAATGGAAGAGGAATGATTTTGTTTCATTCAAGAGGCAAATATCCATATCATCCATGAACAGTTACTAATTTAATTATCAAATAGTCACGTCGCGTCTCGGAATAGCATGTTCTTATTACGTTGCCACCGTTGGTACCGTGTTAACAATAAATTAGTTCAAAGTACACAATGATATCGATTGAGACAACCGAGAAGTGTTTTAACTTTACCGATATTATTTATATCTTACATCGGTGAATGAGTCCCCTCAAAGACTGACTAAATTTATTTCCGGTTTCCGTAAGTGCCAGTGTCTGTAGAAATATATTTGAGAAGTTTCTTTTGTCACGACATTACTACCGGGTACTTTTAATGTTGCTAACTCGGAAATGTTTAGGGTGAATACATTTGTGAACTTCTTGTTCTCTTTCATGGGGGGAGAAAATAAACAGGCGGCTGAGGAGATCCATTCGTTTCCCTCTTTAAAGCTTAGCAAACACAAAATAGTTTGAAAATAGCACATGACATTTTTTAACCGAGCTAGGGATGATTGCAAAAAGATACGCTGTCACAAAAGCGATCTTTGCACTAAAAAGGAAAACTGACATAACCTGAAATGTAACTGCTATCGGCCTTTAAAGTGCCCCGTGACAAAAATAAATTATTTTTTTTCTTTTTGATTTCAAAACTATGTTAACTAAACACTAAGTGACCCAACTTTTAATCCTTGATTTAAAAACGCACCTGTTATTTTAACTGGAACTTTCCTATTTAATGATCCGCCATTACTAAATTTAAGTTCTTGAGAGAGGCTGGATCGAGGAGAAAATGACGTCAAAGGCTCACTAGTTTAAGAATGCAATGCGTGTGTACGCTGCAGAATTAATATGCAGCACGGGAGTTTTGGGCTTTCACACTTTTAAACTCGCACTTTGCATACATAATAAGCTGCGTCACACGATGAAATTTTAAGCTGGTGAGCCTTTGACGTCACTTTTCCCGGATCCAACCCTCTGAGGTCAAATCGGTCAGGTTTGAACGTGAGTAATGGCAGATCGTGAAATCCAAAACTTACACTCAAAGTAGACAGCCTTTGGATAAAAATGAAAGGTCAGAATTTTGCCAGTCAAGTGTTAAGCAGACACACTTTCAAGAATCTCAAGAAAAAAGGAAGTGATTTTTTTGATCACAGGGGCCACTTTAAGAGGAGTGTGGTATCGCATGCATGAATGCTGAACTCGAGAACAGATTGTATCATGCTGACAGTGCTAGAGCGCATGCGTCTTACATGTTGTGTTCTACCACAAGGAAAAGCACTTAACGTTCAAGTGTAATTGTGTATGAAATGTATCGTTACCTAACATATAGTTAACACTTATGCACAGCAATCTGGGCATGCGCTTTCGAGCAAATTGCTTCAAGTCCTTAAGAGCGGAATAATACCACAAGGATAACGAGAGATATTGGAACCCATATATAGTTTTCTGATGTTACAAAAGAAGTATTGTAAGTATGGTACGTTTTACGTAGCAATCAAAGGTACCTTACCCACCCGCTCAAAACAACCCTGGTGAAAATCTTTGAAGGATCTTTAAGGACGTTCGCGCGAAAATTTTCTAACATTGATTTTTTCTGAAAATTCTACCATTGAAAGATGATGAGTTAGTAATGTCAGAAATGTAAAAAAAATTGGGGGGTCACCGACTTCGTTTTGGAGAGAACATGCCCGGAAAAACACCTAAATCTGAGTAAATCGAGCTTTGTTAGCGAAGAAGACCAAAGTGGCTGCAAGTCCCAAAATCTTGCAGTTAGTGCTTTGAAGGGAAGTGTTCTCTGCCAAATATGGTTTGAATGGACCTATTAAGCGAATTTAGTCAACTGGTGAGGTTCCTCAAAGAACAAGTTCGCATTTATCGACCATAGTTTCACGCGCCTTGCAGCCGCAAGATAGCAGGATTCCACTTCCCTTGGACAGAAATCTTGAATTTTTTTTAACTTCCTACATTGATTTTTTGTTCGTTTTTGGACAAAGTGGAGATAATTGTAAATAAAATCTGTCTCTGAAAAGAAAAGTAGGGGTCACCGAAGTCCAAGATCGTTAAATCCAATCAAAGCTATAGGAATGACCATCTGCCCTATCATTGTTCATTTTAGTACTTAGCGCGCGCGCTCGATGCATGACGTGGCAGGTGAATTTGCGTGCGCAGTAAGGATGCGCGAGAAACAATTAGCGCGAACGTCCTTAAGGATCTTCTAGGATCTTCACGAGGATCTTTGTGAGGATCTTGATCAAGATCTTTAAAGATCCTGGTCAAGATCTTTAAGGATCCTCCAGGATCTTCAAGGATCTTTCAACTTTCTTGCCAGGATCTTCAAGGATCTTGCAGGATCTTGAAGGATCCTGAAGGATCTTGACAAGATCTTTTGCAAGATCCTCGAAGATCTTACCAAGATCCTGAAGGATCTTGAAGGATCTTCAAAGTTCCTGTTAAGATCCTTAAAGAACTTTGATAGACTTTTAGTTCTTGTCAAGATCTTTAAAGACTTTTGTAAGATCTTTAAAGATCTTTGCAAGAACTTAAAAGGTCTTTCAAGATCTTGACAAGTTCTGGCTAAGATCTTGACAAGATCTTTTGCAAGATCCTCAAAGATCTTACCAAGGTCCTGAAGGATCTTAAAGGATCTTCAAAGTTCCTGTTAAGATCCTTAAAGAGCTTTGATAGATTTTAGTTCTTGTCAAGATCTTTAAAGATCTTTGCAACAACTTAAAAGATCTTCCAAGATCTTGAAAGCTCTTGTTGAGATCTTTAAAGATCTTTTGCAAGATCCTCAAAGATCTCTGCAGGAACTTCAAAGATCACAGAAGATCCTTAAGGATCCTTCAAGCTCTTGGCAAGAACTTTAAAGATCCTGGTAAGAATTTTAAAGATCATTAAAAATCTTATCCAGGATCTTTGAGGATCTTGATAATTAAAAGAATTTTGCAACATCACAGTAACAATTTAGCAAAGACCTTGCTAAGATCTTGAAATATTCTCAAAACTATTTGTGAAAATTGTTCAGTTCTGTTTATCAGATTCACACAAAAGTTTCCTATCACCAGATTTCAGGGGACTGGCCCTAACATTAAGTGTTTTAACAGAGGATTCCCCCCACACTGCAAACCAAAAAATGTCAAGTATTGGCTGTAAAAGTATACTTTATTTCAGTTGCGAAGCTAACATTATTTAAATTCCCTTCATATTATTTGAGGTGTTTTTCGTCAAAAATACAAATCTGTCAGACTAATTAAACTACAATAATTATATATAATCTATTAATTTATTCTTATATTAAATAACTCCTTGTCAAATCATGTGTCAGTGCAATTGCATAGTAAGACCCGGTTTAAACGTTACATTTTACATGTGCCGAATCAAACTGCCAAATTAAGTGCATGTAAAATGCGAACTTTAAATCAATTAAATACAACATAATTCAATTCAAATATTCGACTGATCCAGTCGAATATACGACTGAAGTTTGACAGTTGATTTAAATGCCGTATTTTACATGTGCTGAATCGAATTCAAATTATGTTAAATAATTTATGTTGCTTAAATGGGAATTTAGAACACATTGCTCGCGCTCAGCAATTTTATTCGGCAAAAAAAATGCGACGTTTAAATCAAATCAGCTGAACGTATTCATTCCAGTCGACTAAAATTAGTATTTGATTCGGCACATGTAAATTATGCGGCATTTAAACCAGGCCTAAATATTTATTTGTACAGGAATCACATCATTTTTATAATTTTCTGCCAAATTGTAAATACTTCTTGTCAATTCATAAAAAAATTGTTGTATGTGGCAATAACAATAAGCTTTCTACTGACACCACACAGGTTATTTATAGGCCATTACCGAGTTCCCTTGTGCCTCTGTTTGAAAGTGAGTCTAAGTGTGAAACCATTCTTATGAAAATGACTTTGATTTGCATGAAATGAAACTGCATGCAGAACTCATTTTTTATATGAAAGGTTTCTCACTTAGAGTCGTTTTGAAGCAGAGGCACAAGAGATCTCTGAAATGGCCTATTGCACCACTACAATAATAATACTACATGAATCACATAGAGACTTTAAAATAAACATGAAACAGGCTTAAAATAGCTTTAAAATAGACATAAAATAGGGTTAAAATAGTATTACAATAGCCTTTTAATTAAGAAATAGAAAACATGTACCGTGTTTCTATCGAGCTATACAAA
>JAHPZR010008595.1:12500-15000 GCA_019787425.1 Platygyra sinensis
CACATTTAGTGGACGAAGTTTCCGGCGAAGAAGGTGTTTATGCAGCGACTATGTATCACATTCGCGGGCAAAGCAAACCTAAGGCATTCGAAGTAACTGTGGAACTTTGTGGTGAACCACACAAATTGGAGATAGACACTGGCGCGACCAGAACCGTGTTGAATGAAGAAACGTACAACAAGTTACGTGACAAAGTAGAATTGAAGAGTTCGAAGGCCATATTAAGCACATACACAGGAGAGAAAATACCAGTGTCGGGTGAAGTACTGATTCCTGTCAAGTACCAAAATCAACAGTATAATTTACCAGCCCTGGTGGTGATGAGTCCTGGACCCAATCTACTTGGAAGGGACTGGCTTCAAGTGATTAAGCTTAACTGGAACAGTATTTTCAGCATCCAAGAGGGCAACCCTCAGCTGCAGAAGATCCTACATGCACACAAGGATGTTTTGGCGAAGAACTGGGTACACTGAAGGGCACAGAGGCTAAAATCTATGTTGACCCAAGTGCTCCACCCAAGTTCATGAAGGCTCGTCCTGTACCATATGCTCTTAAAGCGAAAGTCGAAGAGGAACTCGATCGATTGCAGAGTGAAGGCATAATATCTCCAGTAGAGTTCACAGAGTGGGCGGCACCTATAGTTCAGTGGTGAAACAAGACGGATCAGTGCGTATTTGTGGTGACTATAAGTGTACCGTTAACCAAGTCTCAAAGTTGGATAATTATCCAATCCCAAAGACTGAGGACCTGCTTGCCACACTAGGTGGAGGAAATAAATTCACCAAGCTGGATATGTCACAGGCATACCAACAGTTATTATTGGATGAAGAATCGAAGAAATTCACTACGATCAACACTCACAAGGGACTCTATCAATATAATAGACTGCCCTTTGGGGTTTCGTCAGCGCCCGGAATTTTCCAGCGTACAATGGAGAATTTATTGCAAGGCATCCCCATGTTGTTGTGTGAGTTGATGACATCTTAGTCAGCGGCAAGGACGACCCAGATCATCTAGCCAACCTGGAAACAGTGCTTAGTCGGCTCTCCACAGCAGGATTGAAACTACGTGTGGCAAAATGTCTGTTCATGCAACCTGAAGTCACGTACTGTGGGTACGTAATCAGTGGTGATGGCATTCAACCTGTGGCGGCAAAAGTTGATGCAATCAAGAATGCACCAGAGCCAAAGGATGTCAGTCAGTTGCGAGCATTCCTGGGCATGCTTAACTATTATCATAGATTCCTACCCGACGTCGCAACCATCCTGGAGCCCCTACACCAGCTCTTAAGGAAAGGATCAAAATGGCAGTGGAAAAAGGAACAGCAGGAGGCCTTTGCAAAATCTAAGGAACTGTTGCAGTCAGCTGAACTTCTAGTGCATTTTGACCCAGCTAAGGAACTTGTACTTGCTACTGATGCTTCAGATTATGGTGTGGGAGCAGTCTTATCCCACAAAATGGAAGGAGGAACTGAACGTCCAATAGGGTACATGTCTAGATCTCTAAATGGAGCTGAAAGAAATTACTCCACCCTAGAGAAGGAGGCGCTAGCAATAATCTTCGGAGTTAAGAAGTTCCATCAGTTTCTTTATGGACACTCATTCACTATCAAGACGGATCATAAACCTTTGGAGGGTTTGTTGAATGAGAAGAAAGGGATTCCAGCACTTGCTGCACCACGAATCCAGCGATGGGCACTGACCTTGTCTGCTTACGAGTACAAAATATCGTACAAGGCTGGTCAGACCAATGGTAATGCAGATGGCTTAAGTAGGCTACCCTTGCCTGAGATGCCCGAGTCAGTCCCAGTTCCAGGGGAAACAATCTTGTTAATGGAACATTTGGAAGGCACACCTGTTCATAGTGGTCACATCAAAGAGTGGACCAAGAGGGATCCAGTCCTCTCACTGGTGCTACGCTTCATCTTAGAAGGATGGCCAACCAAAAACAACTCTGAAGAGCTAAACCCTTACTTCACCAAACGAAGTGAATTGAGCGTAGAAGATGGTTGTGTACTGTGGGGTGCCAGAGTAGTTGTACCCCCACAAGGAAGATCGAAAATACTTACCGAGCTGCATGAGGCCCACCCGGGTGAATCTCGCATGAAAGCTTTGGCACGAAGCTATGTATGGTGGCCAGGCATGGATCAGGAGATTGTGAAGAAGGTGAAGGGCTGCAACAAATGTCAGTTAAATCAGAGTGCACCCGCAGAAGCACCATTGCACCCCTGGGAGTGGCCGGGACTTCCTTGGTCAAGAATCCACATTGACTATGCAGGGCCTTACAAAGGAGAAATGTTCCTTGTAGTTGTAGATGCATACTCGAAGTGGTTGGAAGTGCATCGCATGAAGTCTATCACGTCGACTGCCACAATTGAAAAGCTCAGAGAGATGTTTGCTACACATGGCCTACCAGCAACACTCGTTAGCGACAATGGTAGCAATTTTACTAGTTCAGAATTCCGGGAGTTCATGAAAAAGAATGGAATCAAGCACATCAA
>JAHPZR010008595.1:20000-32841 GCA_019787425.1 Platygyra sinensis
GCCTATACAATCTACCGGAAATACCTACATTCTCTCTTCTCCAGTCTTCCTCTATATTATGCGGAGAGTCCTAAGGTGCCTCCTCGGATTTTTGGCCCTCTGGGGCCAAAAACCCTGCGGGGGCAATAATAACAACAATAACATTCGCTGATGTTTTGAAGGGAAGCAACGCTACAATTTCCACACTCGCACGAAAAGAACACAAACATTGTGTCATGGGATAATCATTTTGATCTACATTGAACGAATGAAGTTAAAATAATTTGACAAAGTAAACGGACTTGACTTTTATTTATACGAAAGTATATTAATGCGAGATCGAAGAATGCGCAAATTTAGTTATTACGCGCCACACACGCTAGTCTCTTTGACTTCCACATATCATTGCCTTCGGGTCTGTCCATCAGAGCTCATTCGAGTTCTTTGCCAGCATCCACCTCATTTGTCTATCCATTCTTTGTTGGCCAGAGAGTCGTCAGCATATAAATCAGCTTGGCTGTCATCGTTTAACTATTCACTTTGCTTTGTTGACAAGTGCGAGTCATCATTCTCTTCAGCAATATAATAAATTTCGGGTCATCTGAGTCTAAGCTCAGTTCAGAATCCGACTAAGTACAAGATATTGTTGATAAAAACAGAAATCTGTCGACTCTGGAGCCCCAGAGAAAAACTTGTGCAGCAAAAAGGCTTCTACGCTCGCACAAAGTAAAAGGCCTGACTGGGACAGCCGAAGCTTTCGATCTGGAAGTGACATCACGACTTTACTCTCTCCAGACTCCCTATGCTCGGTCGTGAACCATACGAAACTCAGTTTCAAGGGGGCACAGAAATCGAGGATTTAACCAAATTGAAAAATGTTTGCGGCTAATTACTCCACAAAATAAGCTTTATTGTTTAAGCGAAAAAAAACTTTGGGGTTTAGGTGCACTTTAAACTAAATTCAAAGCCAACATCCTCTACGATACCAGACTTTCTTCAGCAGGAGCAGTTCAACAGTCTAAGATCATATTCACAATAGCTACACAATTGTTTTCATGTTACTTTGCAAATGAGTGTGTATTCTGCTAAGTGGCAAACGTTGCAAAGAAGACAATTCCGGGAAAACTGGGTCTTCCAAATACTGACAGCATAGACTAGCTATGCAAAAAATAGCAGCAATTATAATTACCGGTAAGAAATCATGTTTCCAGTTTGAGCGATCATGTGCAAAAAATCCTGTACGCTATTTGGTTTGAAAATTAATCCTGATTTAAAATCTTGTTTTGCCCATATTCCCCTTCTGTTTGGATAACCAGGGTCCTTAATCCTCACCCCTCCCACCTCCTGCAAGAATTTCTAGCATGCTGTTGGTGGGTGCTTGGAGTGGATTTTTTCTGGTCTAAACCCAATGCAAGTTAGCAATTTTGATGATGTGAGTGAACCTGGATCTGTCTTCTTTACCGCAAGAGTACAGACAAGTGGAACAAACCTGAGTAAGAATGTACTTTTGTTCAGCCTTGAAATCTGTAAAAATAAACAGAGTCAAATTACTTATCAGTCATGACCAAACCATCCACAATTATTAAGGATCCTTTGTTGTTTAATCTGTTTCGTTAAAATGTACTAGCATAGGATGTTACATGTATTAGAACAAGAAAATCTTACAACTTTTAAGGAATAATTACAAGTAAGAAAAGCATACCGGTAGCTGACCGTGTCATCTATAAACATGTTTTACATGATATATCAAGTGGCAAGCTTTGATCAGTTTGTTGTCCTTCAACAACACTTTTTCTTGAAATATGTACCTTAAAGTGCACACTCTGAAATTTATAAAACTCATATTAAAGACTCCCCTTTGAATGTCCAACTTTATTTCTTTGACATACTTGCATCATACTTGCGTCATCCCCACAATAATGACTATAATGACTATAATCGTTATGACTATTTTAATACGGGAGGCTCCACCCCAAGGTCTAACCCCTTACCCTTTTATATACCATTTTGGCAGAAAAGGTACCCCTTTTCACATACCCAATAGGCCATTTCCGAATTACCTTTAGCCTCTTTTTCAAATCGAGTCTTGGTGCTCATCCTTTCATATGAAAATGAGTTTAATTTGCATGTGAATGAAAACTCATTTTCATATGAAAGGATGAGCACCAAGACTTGGTTTGAAAAAGAGGCTAAAGGTAATTCAGAAATGGCCTGTTTAGAAAGTCTTGTTCTCATTTTCATGTAGTCCTTAAAGTGCCACTGCAACGAAATTTTTCGAATTCATTGTTTTTGCATTTTCTGAATCTTTAAGTGGTACTTACTCACCTGTCCAAGCCGTTTTGTCCAACAAGCGCAGGAAGATGGTTTTTTTTACGTTTTTCCCGAGAATTTTTCGTCCGCCATAATCAAATCATGTTCCTGCAACCCCATAAGGCCTTGCTGCTTTGTGATGTCATACTCCTAACCAACTAGATTCACATGGCGAATTTTGTTATAACATCCAGGGTGCAAAGAAAGTCATGTCCGACAGCCCGGGGCTAGTGGATTTTGCGATCGGGCCAGTGAATTCTGTGCTTAACTTGTCCGACGGGCAAGCGAAGATTTTTCAGATAATTAAACGTACTGTAAGACAAATGTTTTAAATTCCTAATAAATTCCTGTGGACCGAAAGTCGCTCCGACGAAGTGAAATCTGCATAAACAAGACGAGGTAACAATTATTTTTTCATTCTGCTCGTGAAAAATTTTTTTCGGGCTAGTAAAAATGACTTTCGGGGCTAGTAGATGAATTACAGCTTGCCCAAAGGGCAAGCTGTAAAATTAATTTTCTTTGCACCCTGACATCTCTATGTAGTTCGCAGTTAACTCGCTTCGCAACATGAATCTAGCGCTCTATTCGAATTGAATTGTGCCCGATCGATGTGTAGTACATGGATGCAGAAATAGATCAGATATGAATGCAGGTATTTCTGCTCATTTTAGTCCTACAATTAAAAAGTGAGCAAGATAAGTGGTTGAGATTCGTGCACACTCACTGCACGAACTTCAACCCAAGCAGAAAGTTTGTGGCGGGTGTCAGTCTGCCATTTCGCGGAGGAATGTTTTTCAAGAGCGTTTAATATAAAAGGTTATCGTCGTCAGCTTATTCTTGGCTCAATTCCTACAATATGGAAGATTGAGCCAGGAAAACAAACAACAACAGTGCAAGGTAAGCCTTGTTTAATTTAATCTAAGCTTCAGTATTGTGTCAGCCATGAAGTTTTTTTCAGTTTTTCGTAGAAGTATCCCATATGTTAAGTCCCAGACATCTCTGCGATTTGTAAATATAATAATAATGATAATAATTTTATTGCTTCTATAGCGCACGATACATGAGAAGATGCTCTTGTGCGCTTTACAATGACAAAAACTAGAATTCTACTATTTACAGTCAAATCAGTTACATAAAAATGGAAAAAATCTAAAGCTAATTAATATTCCAACTATAAAATTGCATAATATTAACTATAAAATTCATACTTGATCAGATGTTCTATAGATTAAGCTTTCCGAAATAAATGAGTCTTAAGGGCTTTCTTGAATGTTTGTACGTTTTGAGAATGGCGGACTGCACGTGGTAATTTATTCCATAAAGCTGGTGCAGCCGCTACAAAGCTACGATCACCTAATGTCTTTAGAGTTTTTACTCGAGGAGGCTGAAGAAGAAGCTCATTAGTAGATCTAAGATTATATGTACACTGAGTCCTTAGGGTAATCAATTCAATTAAATACGCTGGTGCAAGACCATGGATTGCCTTAAAAGTAATGAGCAGTATCTTGAACTGAATACGAAATTTAATGGGTAACCAATGTAACATTTTAAGGGAGGGGGAAATGTGATCGAAACGCCCTACGTTACAAATAAGTCTTGCAGCTGAATTTTGTACCCGTTGGAGTTTGTAAGTTTCAAAAATATATCCTGAAGTAACTCATTAAGTTTAGTATTGTTCATGTCATCGCGCTATTGTATTTTAGTTTTTTATCCCTTCTGTTTATTTCCAGTCATGTGGCACACTTGTAAGATTCTGGTTTTCTGAAGAGCCTTTCAATGGTTTCCAAAATTTTCAAATCAACCAGAAATAATTTACTGTTTTTTTTTTCTCAAACACAGGTTTCTATATCTACTTTCCATATAGATCATAATGAACTGTAACATTTCTCACAGTCACCAGAAGTTTCATCCCCAGAAGCTGGCCACTCGGTAATTTAATGGGTTTTTAGATGTAGGCGCCCTTCACGTTATGTAATCTGGTAATTGCTGTTCTTTTCACTGGATAGAGACAATGTTGTGAGCGAAACTCGTTTTCGTTAGAGCGTTTTGCTGTGTACATTTCCGTTGACCTAAAATAATCTCAAATGTCCCACAGTTTTGTACCCATTGCAAAATCTGTTTGAATGAAATGGCAGTTTAAACTCAATTTCCTAAGTGTCAGTTTCCTGGTCCTCACCCTGTGCACCTTGATGATTATGCTGGACACATGCATATTTTTACAGGTAATGTGGATTGTTGGGATTTTTAGGGAGGCAAGGTTAAGCCATTTTATCATGCAACAACAATGACGAGGGAGGGAGAGGTGTCTAGCTTAAGAAAATGCAGTTTTAATCAAAACTATACACCTAATTGCAACATTCAAGAAATGAGGGGTGGCAGTATCTTTAAAATAATCCCTCACGACTTGCCAGGCCTAGAAAAAGAAGATTTATAATTCCAGGACTTCCAATGTTTTCCATTACCCATGCAAACCCTGATCAGTGTTGCTTAATTCTTATTTCCCTTTATCTTTCTCTTTAAATTCATCCAGGCCTTGTTGATATTGCAATTAGATGTATTTTTAAACAGGAGGACTAAACAGAAAACAGAGAAGACTGTGACATTCTCTCATTTTTATCAATGAGTTGGATATTTCGGAATACAATCAGTCACACAGTCAGTGTTAACATTATTGAGTTGCTGTGGTGTACTGTGGAGACCCTGAGTAGCATGCAGTACACTCCCCATGGAATATATTTAATTTCTGGCGCTTTAGCCAGTTGGAAGTTCTGATAGGATTTGTTCATTACTAGTCTATAAAAGCCAATTGCATTGCTGATCTTTAAGGAAGAATACTACTACATGCAGCTGTAAGCAAAGACCCCCTACATATTCTGCACCACATGTTTAGGGTCTAACATTAACTTTTTTGACTTTGGCTACAGCTTTCAACTTAATGAAACCTTTTCATCAGAAGCTAGAGTGATGTGCAGTCGCCAACAGTTTGCCTCTTTATGGTAATGGAAGTCAAGATGAAAAGTTGCTAGTGGCAAATTAAAAAGGGGTCTGAATTTTCTGTCAGTGTAATTGCTTTGGCCAAAATAAACATTAATTTGGCAATGAGATAAATATATGACAGTGGCATAGTCCTGAATATAGTTATCCCCCCACTGATGGCCAGTTGTAAAATTCTGATCATCAATGTGAACCTTTTAGAAGCACTGGCAGCCAGGAAGGGGTGATTCGGACTCTGCTGTTGCCCCTCTAAAATTCCAATTTTGGGGGTTTCCCACTGTCTCAGGTGTCTGTGGTGTTGCCTGCAGCGAACAATGCGGTCAATGTGGTAAACTCTTTATTTTTCTTTCATTTTAAGCCCTATTGCTGCAGTAGCCAAAACCCAACAACTCAGACACACTTTCAAAACCTGGATGCGAAAGTAACTTACTAATCATCTTTTTCAACTTCTGCCATTCTTTCATGACATCTATCAACCTCCTTGCAACATCTACATTCTTCATGCTGGACAACAAACTCCAATGAACAATTTATACACTTCACTATAACCATAACCTTACATGTATATGGTAAGCTTAAGGTGGCTCGATCAGATTTTTGAGTCACGATCTTATGAATTCATGAACATGCGATTACTTTCTGGGGACTTTCCCAAGGCATGCTAAAATATCCCGAGCTAGCACTATAATAACAACAAATGTTATTGTAGAGCTAGCTCGAGATATTTTAGCATTCTTCGGAAAGCAATCGCGCGTGTTATGAATTCATGATATACAGAAATGTACAATAGCATTGTGATTCAGGACAAGAGAAAATTATAATGAAGACAACAAACAGCATGAATGAAAAGAAGCGCAATATTTTCCTGAGTTGACGCTGAAAATTAGCAGCCTTAAAGTGTTTCAATTTATTTGAAACTCTGTTATTATCTTACATATGGATTAATCTTATTGAGGGCCGGCAAGCATAAAAAAAATCATCAAGTGGTTTTTAAATCCCACCCAATTTAAGAATTTTAGGGGCAATTTTTGATATAATGCAAAATAACGGCCTACACCAGTTGATATTCACAGCCAATCTATCTGAAAATCAAACAGAGCGATTTCTCTGAGATTTTCACTCGATGGTAATTATAGGGTTAGAAGATTCATTTAAGATCAAAATGCCATTTAGTGAAGTCTGTGTGACATAGTTTGCAATTAACATTTAAAACAGCTTTGCGTTTGTTGCATTTTGACACCTTAAAAATTCACTTCGTAGTTTTCTCAAAAACGCTCTATAGACTTTTTTACAATTTTGCCATCGTTGAGGCAGCTATGTCAAGTCCGAGATCCAACGTCGTGTTTCCAAAATTATGTCTGGTGACAAGTTATTCAGTCTTATGAAAAATGGGGCATGACAAAAATTTTGTTGCTATGGTAACTCAGATCTTGGTGAAATGTACCCCATTTGAAACTTTCATCTTTCTCTAGCACACCACTAACGTTTGATTTTCTGTTGGATTGATAATGGTGGTGCTTTAGTGGCTCAAAGTTGAACAGTATCGTGACTCATAAATCCGATCGCACAACCTTAAATTCAAAATAACATTAACAGTTGACACCAAAATATATATTTAAATAAACTTGAAATACCTGAGGAACTAAACTACCACTTCGATCTTTTTTTATTTTTGGTAATTGACCAAATTACAGAAAGTTAAATCGTGCAATATCTACGAAACTGGCATTTTCAAAAACGGTGACAGATCGAATCCAACATAACTTCCTTCGAAACAAACTGCTTGGAATTTTCAGTAGCTCTTTTACAAATTTAAAATAGACGCTTTGATAAAAGCAGAAAGAATCGAAACGAAGAAACCAATTAAAATTCCAGTCTGGTAGATCTGTCTCGTCAGCAAATCGACGTAGAAGCAAGTCCTCAGACTCTTCTTCTTCCTCTACAGCTATTTGTTCAGCGTACTAGTATAGCTTCTTCTTCGGTGGCAATCTGGCTCGGCACTATCATCGTATAATTGGAAATCTTCACTTGCCTGAGCAGAAGCTAGCCTCTGAAGACTCAGAGCAACCTTCACTACTGCTTTCAGACAAACTTTACCCAAAATGAACTTCTAAATGGACAGAGATTTTGCTAATACTAAGATAAACCTCGACTGATATCAACGGCGATCAAAGGTAAATCAATCTCATGTTATGAATATGACATCACAAGTAGAGATGCCGCTGCGAAAATAGCGGGCTCAACTGGAACCAATTTTCGAGTAATGGTGGACGAAAAATTTCACTTTCCGAGCGGCAAAATTTTCATGAAGGAAGACTTTTTTATTTTCTTTTTGGACGAAAGGACATCGTACATGATGGTAAGTCATTCTGTTTTAAAAAATTGGGAAAAAGAAATGTGAAATATCGTCGCAGTGGCACTTTAATAAATAAACCGATACAGCTATAAGGGGCATCTATTTGAAATATTGTAATTAAAGGCCCTCTTAAATACCTAAATCACCGATTTCCCTACCCTTTTATATACCTCAGCTTGTGAAATCCCTACCCTTTTATATACCTGAAACCTGAAAAAGGTACCCCTTTCGGGCGGAGCCTCCCTGTATAAGCCACTATAGGGGGTAGCCCCCCCGGGCATTATATTCAGACGACTGGACAACTATGAATATGGATCCCTGTCAGGCTAACTTTCCGTTAGCTACTGTACATGTATGTGTCATGTGGCACATAGGGGCAGATACATCAAGCCAGAGAGGCAAAAATGAAGTCACAGCCTACTGGCAATGATACGAAATAGTGCAAAACACAACAGAAGGATATGTGACACTGCAAATCCTTGTCCAAGATGGTTACCACAAGAAAAGTCCTGTTTTCTTCGCTGATCTCCAGGATTGTACTTCGAGTTCTCATTAGCTTTCTTCCCCATCTTTATATGTTTATTTATTTTATTTATTTTGTTCTCCATTTTTCCTGCTTGGGTAATTTTGCAAGGCAGCTCCACCAATATTACATGTATCACCTAAGAAATACACACACTGATCCATAAAAATCATGTCAGCTCCATAACTCAGTAGAAACACAGAACTAGCATGAGCTTTTGATGTAATAATGATGGCGTGAGCAAAGAGAATTTACAAGTTGATGATCAAAGTAAACAAGTTGTTTCCCTTAATCCATCCCAATGTTTTCTAAAAGAAATAAAAAAACATGTTCTGGTGTGTTTCTATTGATTGTTATGGAAAAAGCTTGAGAAAGTTGGGAGAACTCCGAAAATGCTGTGGAAACACTCGCCTATGGTTCATGTTACCACAACATTTCTTGTCTCCCAAACTTCCACTCGTGTTTCTTACTCGATAGAAACACAGTAAAACACAGTACCAGTTTTCTATTTCTCAAGTGAAGGGTTCCAGAGAGCTTGTAGGAGCATTGCATGTGCTTTGCTTACAGTGCTTGCTCGCTTTCTGACTTTGTTTCCCTTCCCCCTTCCTCCCACATTATTGGGTAGGTATATTCATGGTTGTCTCAGTGTTGTATTCACCAGGTACCTTGGGGGTGGGGCTATGGTGTGGTTACTATGGTGACCTTGCTGCTGAGGAAAGTTACTCCTCTGTCGCTATTTATAAGGCACCTACTCTACAATCAGAGACAATACTTCAATTAGATTACAGTTTTAACCCCCCGATAACTGCTACAACTTCCTCTAGCTATGCTATTCCTTGTTGAAACTGCAGCTAAAACTCCCTCTAGTTACTCCCTACTTTTGCACGCTCTCTCACTTCTTTCTTTATTACCATCGCTTCTTCTCCATTACCCAACAAGATTTAATGACTGAGATTGCACCATGACATACAGTATGGTCTACCTAAAAAATCTTAAAACCTTAGATGATGGCCAGACATACCTCAACAAGATTGGCATTTATATAGTCTGGGATCCTTTCTTAAAAATGTACGACTGTGGTCATCTTGAGAAGAAAATGCACAGTGTTGGTTGCCTAAAAACTTTTCAAACCCATCTATGAGGGTGTCAATTAGTGGATTTATTAACAGTTAGCACATAATACGAGCCTATTTGTGTAAAAACAAAGATATGAGAATGGGTACTAAATTTACTACTACATTTTGGTAAATGCAGTCAGGAGATGGAGTAAAAAAAGCCCTCAGTTTACAGTTTCAAAGAGGATCAAGGGAGATAGGTACGACGGTACCATTGGTATGATCCACAGATTTCTTCATTTTTTCAACTGGAAAAGTTTTGACTCTATTTATTTTCACTCTTTTTTCAGTCGATTGTGGTCTACTTTACAGTGTCGGCCGACTGCCCGTAATGTGGGAACCGAGCCAAATATGGGAACCATTGTTATAATAAAAAAAATATAAAATATTTTATAGCGCTTATACTTTTCAGTGCTAAGCGCTTTACAATGCTGGATAAAAAACAAAAAATCCTAAAATGCATTTAAACATATCTACATTTAGTACAGGAGAAGTTCACTGGTGAGTCCAAGATAGTGCTAGACAGTAAGGGAGCATTTAGATCAGAAGATGAGCTACTCAATTTCTCGAGCACATATGGATTTTAATACAAACTTGTTTGTAGACCAACACAAAGTTAGCCCATCATCAGTCAATCTCCATATACACTGAAACATCGTTAACATTGTTATATTTTTGATCATATACCTGACGTAGACTTAATGATGTTTCAGTGTATATAGAGATTGACTGATGAGTGGGCTAACTTTGTGTTGGTCTACGAAACAAGTTTGTATTAAAATCCATATGTGTGCTCAGAAACTGAGTAGCTCATCTTCTGATCTATATATAGATTAAGATGTCTGCTGCTAATAGGATAAGGATGATACTATCTATAAGCACTTCCATAGTGATGGACATCATGGACTTCAGGATGTAGAAATACACCTGGCCCCAGTTGTTCAAAGGGTGGAAAACGCTACCCTACTGGATAAATCGCTATCCAGTGGATAAGTATTGACAAAACAAACCACGCTATCCACTGGATAGTGATTTATCCGGTGGATAGCGTTATCCACCTTTGAACAACCGGGGCCTGGTTGATAAAGTTAATGGAAGGAAGATCTGATTGCAAAGGAAGGGCAGTGGGCATATCGACTCTGGTCAGTGAGACCGGAGGGTCTTAATGAAAGTGATTTTTTGTTAGCCAGAATCGGGGAGGACGCACACGCAATTAAACATCTGGCTTGGTATATAATTAATTACTTTATGAGAATATGAGAAATCTTTGCTACGTTTACTTTTTTCGGACCATAGTTTATTTCTCTATATGCTACGTATTTATCTCCAGCGCATGCTATTTTTTGCATGTGCGCGCACGTGTAGGTTCATATTTGAACTGTTACGGTTATTTATGGGCGTTATAAGCATGGCACACAATTTGTATTTCAATAGCGTAGTAAACTGGTGTGTAACAGTTTACTTCATTCATTCATGGGTGTTTTGAAAATGTGTCTTATCTCATTTGTGTTTTATATAATGATATACATAGATTATTATACTAATAATCACAAATTACAAAATAGAGAACCTAAGATGTTCATAAACTCCTTAAAAAGGAAGGTCTCAATTTAGATTACATGTAAACTTATTTATTATTACTTATTGTTCACTATTGCCGACTGATTGATAGTACAGCAGTATAATCACTGCACTTAACTTTGTAAACAGTGACCTTTGTGTCTTCTTTATTAATTTGTTTTTGGGTGTTTTGAAAAAAAAAACCGGAGTGGGTGGGTTTGTGTGAAAATCCTTTTGGTGTAGGGGAGCAGTATGCTTGATTTGTGAGCTTTGTAACTTTCGTTGCCCATGATCTGTTTATGTGACAGCTGTTCAGAAACCATGCTGTGTAGCCATCATATGCTGCGCATTATAGGATCGTTTTTTTTACCTTTTTTGCGCTCTTATTACCCGTAATAATGTAATAGCGTTCCTGTCAGAGTAACTCATGCTCCCGTTATAGCTATAACCCCATAACAAGAATTATGAAAGTGTGTTAACTGTGTTTGTGATGTAACAAGTCGACTGAAAAAATAATCATCTACAGAAGAGCGCTCGTAGTAACGTATCATGTAGACTGAAAAATATTGTTTACAGAAAAGCCCTCGTAATAGCGTAATAAAATAACAGGTCGACTCAAAAATATGTTAACCGAAAAAGCACTCGTATTAGGAGAATAACGTAACAGGTCCACTGAAAAATACTGTGTACAGAAAAGTGCTCGTAATAGCGTAATAACGTAACAGGTCACTGAAAAAAACTGTTTACTGAAAAGCAATCATAATAGCGTAATAAACATAACTGGCGACTGGAAAATATTCTTTACAGAAAAGCGCTCGTAATACCGTAATACTGTAACAGGTTGACTGAAAATTATGTTTACAGAAAAGCGCTCGTAATAGCGTAATACACAAACAGGTCGACTGAAAAATATTGTTTACAGAAAAGCGCTGTAATAGCGTAATACCGTAACAGGTCGACTGAAAATTATTGTTTACAGAAAAGTGCTCGTAATAGCGTAATACCATAACAGGTCAACTAGAAAATTATTGTTTACAGTAAAGCACTTGTAATAGCTTAATACCGTAACAGGTCGACTGCAAATTATTGTTTACAGAAAAGCGCTCGTTATAGCGTAATAGGTACAGGTCGACTGAAAAATATTGTTTACAAAAAGCGCTCGTAATTAAGAATAGAAAAACATGTGTACCGATGTTTCTATCGAGTTATACAAACACGAGTGGAAGTTTGGGAGAACGAGAAATGATGTGGGAACACGAGCCGAGGCGAGTGTTTCGACAGCTTTTTCGAGTTCTCCCAAACTTTCACGAGTGTTTTGTATAAATCGATCAGAAACACGAAGTACATGTTTTCTATTTCTTTTAGAAAACACCACGACGAGAAAAAGGAAAACAACTTGTTAACTTTGGATATCAAAATGTAAATTCTCTTTGCTCGCGCCATCACTACGTCAACAGCCGCGCGCTAGGTTCTGTGTCTCATCGAGTATACAAACCCAATTTAACCAATCAGCGCGCCGTGCTTTCTTAGGACTGTTTTCTACTAGCGTAATACCGTAACAGGTCGACTGAAAATTATTGTTTACAGAAAAACGCCCACTATTGCTACTCCTTTAAAAAATTCAGATTACGTTATTACGCTATTACCGCACCATAAATAAAATTCTTATTACTTATTACGCTTATATACCGGCCACCAATGCTGCTCCTTGAAATGAATTCTTATTACACTATTATGCTAAGATCAAGCATAATAGCATAAAAATTTTTAAATGACTTTCGATTTTGAGCTTGGTATGTGAAGCCATGGCATAGAGTGTCCATGGTTACAGTACAGAGGCTAAAGGGATGGAGAACCAAGACAATACTCCAACTTCAGCATGATTGTTGAAACCCAAACTCTCCAAACCCGTCAAGGAACTCATAGCAAAAGAAAGAGAAAAACAAGCATACAATAGAGGGACCAAACGACTACAAGAGCTCAAACAAAGGAGACATGCTGTGG
>JAHPZR010008596.1:0-21011 GCA_019787425.1 Platygyra sinensis
TTTAGAACGTCTTAAAACTGGAGGATTTAGGAAAATTGAGACGTCAAGCAACAGTTTTGACAAGAACGACGGTGGTATTTGCACTCGAGGTACCAGAAGTATGTGTTTCCCGCATTTGAGCCCTATGTTGAATGAAAGCATTTCATAATTATCCAGGGTGACCCATTCACTTTCACAGCTGGTATCCAGAGGAGCCGAGACACCAATGAAAATTTTCGATTGTATTTTAACGGCCCTGACTTTCTGCCTAAATAAATTGATTTTTTACGTGATCCCGGACCGTGGAAGCCACAACACTTATCGGAGGAATAATCACGTACCTTGATCAAGGCCTCCATGGTGGCTGAATTTCCAATTGCTACGTGCAAAGGCGAGCGCAGCTCCACGTCTTTGAGTGTGATGTCGGCCCCTCGGTCCATTAGCAATTGAACAGTTTCTGTTCCACCCACTGAAGCTGCCAGGTATATTGGAGTTCTTCCTTGAATGTCGCGGGGGTCCTTTTTGGCGCCCTGAGAGAAATCCGATTCAGGTCAACAAAGAAATACGTTGACAAAGACAAATTTTGACGTTTGGTTGGTTAATAGGAAAACACAGTGAAAGTTGAAGTACATTGATGGCATCATCATCATCATCATCATCATTAGCGTCATCGTCATCATTTTATTTCACTATAGATTACGTTGCATTGTTTTAAACCTCGCACAAACCCCTAAGTACATCTATGGCATCATCATCATCATCATCATTAGCGTCATCGTCATCGTCATCATTTTTTTATTTGATATTTATTACTATAGATTACGTTGCATTGTTTTAAACCTAACACAAACCCCTAAGTACATCTATGGCATCATCATCATCATTAGCGTCATCGTCATCGTCATCATTTTTTTATTTGATATTTATTACTATAGATTACGTTGCATTGTTTTAAACCTAACACAAACCCCTAAGTACATCTATGGCATCATCATCATCATTAGCGTCATCGTCATCGTCACCATTTTATTTCACTTTTATTTATAAATAGAGATTACGTTGCATTGTTTTCAATTTAACACAAACCCCTAAGTACATCTATGGCATCATCATCATCATCATCATCATCATCATCATCATAAGCGTCATCGTCATCGTCATCATTTTATTTCACTTGTTTTTATAACTATAGATTACGTTGCATTGTTTTCAACCTAGCACAAACCCCTAAGTCACAACGTTTCTCGCAATTTTGAAATAGAGACTGAAAGTGGCATACATATTTTTAGCAGGTCTTCAGTCCTCTCTGGCGAGATTTTAAAGGTACAAACTTTTCTCATGTTTCTCATTGTTAAATGACATTTACGTTACAGTCACAATTTAAGAAGCAGTCCTAACTTTGCAGTTTTCTTGGGCACCATATTATCAGGCTGTAACGATATATTTCAGTTTAGTTACCTGATCTAGTAAAAAATTGACGACAGTAAAGTGATTGTTAAGAGCTGCACGATGCAAGGGAACCATTCCTTGATCATCCATGATCTCTGCTTTGCAGATGTCACGATCCTCACCCGTAAACAACTGAACAATCTCTAGCGAACCTTGTGCGCATGCCATATGGAAAGCTGTACTACTGTCAGATTCCTGGGGGAAGATAATTTAACAGACAAGTTTTATTAGTTCCATCCGTTACAATTTCCATTTTGTTTCACTGGCGGTCTTGAAGGTGCACGCTCAACGCAATGGATTTTCGGGGATTATTCTTCAATTAAAAGATAGATATCAGACGACTATGTAAAGCTAGCTGCACTGCACAGCCCTGCTACTAGTGTCGATGCTGATTAGCGTGGCTGAGTAGTTAGCGTGTTGCACTCGCAATCCAGCGGTCCCGGGTTCGAGTCCCTCCCTTACCACTACGTTCAATTCTTCAGCCACCAACTGGCTTGTCTCCAGCCAGTTGGGATTATATTATATATGTTGTGTCGCACTCCATTCACTCTCGAACATGGCCTTTACTCGCAACGCTTACATGTGCATGGTCATTACAATAATTCAGCAACTCTTGCGCAACATACTCCATCAAACGGGGGTGGCATCACCATAGATTGTCTCCAGTTCTTAACGTTCACATTACCTTCGTTTGCAGCGCTTTTGATCCCAACTTCAAACAAAGCCCAACAATCTGGAAAAAAGAAGTATGAACCCAATATTAATTTACAGTTGAACTTCAATTGGACCAGGACCGACGGCAATGATGGACTTGAAACAACCAGAGGATTGGGTAAGGTACGAAACTTTCAATTAAATGTTATATAGCCCGTACCTACTTCTAATATCCTCTCTCGACTTCAAAATCCTACCATGTATATCAAAAATCAAAACTACATCGTGTAACGAAAACATCAAAAATCCCAACATATAACTTAACAAATAAAGAAGCCTAAGCCGTGTATTACACTGTGATAAAACACGGTGGTCATTTGAGAACACGAGGGAAATGTAGAAAACACGAGCCGCAGGCGAGTGTTTTCTACATTTCTCGAGTGTTCTCAAATGACCAGAGTGTTTTATCACAGTGTAATGCACGGCTTAGGCTTCTTCATTCGCTTTAAAATATAGATTTTACACGCGCAAAACAATAAAACACGCTTTTTCTATGTTTTATACTCTGATAAAACATGGGTTTTTGACCAATCAGAGCGCGCGCAGGGTCCTATCTATATTTTAATGAAAAATAAAAACTTCAACATGTAACTCAAAAGTCTGATCAAAACCAAATCTTACAACTCAAAATCAAAACCCCAACAGACATAACTCAAAAATCCAAACCCTAACATGCAATTTTCGCGGGTAATCACTTAGGAGTCAAAAAAAGAAGCTTTTGTTAATCTCACCGGTAGAATTCCACTGTCCACCGCCAGATGAAGCAAAGTACTTCCCTCGTCATCAACATTATATAGGAGATCTTCTAAATTGAGTTGTTTCTCCTGAACTGAAATCAAGGAGGAAATTATTTTGATTACTTCGTCAATTCAACAAAAAGTATTCTTGACAATCGCCATCGTGCAACGTGCCTGAATGATACTATAATGATGCTGCATGATACTATCACTCCTATTTTTTTTAGCTAGCTCTTGCGCGCTTTAATTTCTTGAGGCGTTCCCACTTTCTAATCTAAGCAGCTGAGTTAATCTTCTTTTGACTTTGCCCTTCAATCTTGATCTGTGCAGTTGCAGCCTGTCGTTGAACTTTTTTTCATTCATAAAATAAAAATGTTCTTGCGTGTTTTTTAATACACCATATGCAGCGTTATGTCCAGAACGTTCACTATCTAAGAAAATACACGCGCTGATTTATTAAACAATTAGATTATGAGCCCGAGATTTCTATCGCGTGATACTATCACGCATAGAAATCGAGGGGCAATGCTCTAATTGCTTTAGTATAAATCTACTCGTCATTCGTAATTTTACCTAAATCATCGTCACAGACAATTGAAAAACGCCAAGAAGCGGGCGTCATTTTGCCAAAATGGATACACTGTTAAGCTACCCACTAGCTATCAATATCACAGGCGTACGGGCACCCTCGGACTTGGGGGGGCGGTGACCTTATTGCCCGAAAAAAATTACAAAATGCCCGAAAGCGTCAGTTGTATATACGTACTCAAATCGCAGTAAAAACAAAAACGTTCCCAATTCTTACGTCTACTGAAACTGTTATCATTCCGGAAACACAGCCGAATTCCGATTTTTTGGAACCTCCAAGGGAACAGATGAAAATTGCTTTTAAAAATCGGCCGGACAGTTCGTGAAATTACGGCGTTTGACTGAGGAGAGGGAAACGACTTTTGGTTTGAGTTATCGGAAGGATCGAAAAAATGAGGGTTTGAGAAATTAGGATTCCACTGTAGTTATTTTGAAACATTGCATACTCCTAGCCTATGACTTCATTCGACGGCCTGGTAAAATCAGAAACTTATAAAGGAAACAGTCAATTGTTCCTCTTGCGAGAAGTTCAGGAAAATTTTAAACCGACACTTTGCTGAGCCATTCAAAAGGGCTCTTTTCAGAGCCACCACAAAAACATAAGTCTTGGCAGGAGCCCATGTTGGTCGTCCTTTGCTTTCATCCTTTTGTCACTAATGGAAATAACATCATGGATTCCCACGGTACACATTTAATTGGCATGTGGCTCTGCAATTGTGGATCCTTAGATCATTTGACCTTAACTCCGATTTGACAAGACAAACGCCAGTGAAAGTAACCTACAAGCCAGGCCTTGACTACCTTTTAGAATGCTTTCTCCCAAGTACTTTTGCCCGAATCATCGGCGTTTTGCCCGAAAAAACTCGAAATTTTCTGCGACTGGGGGGGCTGCAGCCCCCCCCGCCCCCCCGGCTCGTACGCCTATGGCTATCATCGAATAGATAATACGTAGCGTAGCCAGTCAGAGAATGGCATTTGTGATAGAACTCTAGTAGATTTACACTAAAAGTCGATAAAAACACGGTACATGTTTTCTATTTCTTAATTAGGGAAAGTTCATTTAATATGACAAGGGGGGGGGGGGGGGGGGTCGATGAACATATTGAGGGGGAGCTCCGAAAGTTTTACACACCCGAAGGGGAGGCTCTGAAAAAATTATTGGGCTAGGAGAGGGGCTCTGAAATTTTAGTACTAAAGGGGGGAGGGGCTCCTAAAAAATTGAACTGCTAGCGAAGGGGGCTGCTAAAATTTCAAGCTTCAAGTTTCAAAATCTTCATAACCCCCCTCCCCTCCCCCCTCCCTCCCCCCCCCCTTGTCATATTAAATGAACTTTCCCTTAGTAAGTAAAAATTGTCAGCATATCTCAAAAAGCAAATGAACGCCTTTATTACCAACTCCAGCGAAGTACTCGGCCACGAACTGTGCCCCTTTCGCCACTGCTATACTAAACGGGCTCATTTTATCCTCAGCTGCCTGAGCTATGTCGCCTTCGTGTTCGACCTAGGCGAACAGAACACTTATATGAGAACTTTAAATTCGATGTTGTCATGGAACAGTTTTCAAGCTGTCAGTCCGCCTATACCCTCAAAACGGCGTTGACCTGGCAGAGAGACAATTTCTCTGTCCTCAAACAGGTGAAGGACAAAGAATGATCTAACCGGGCTGGGGGAATGTTGAGACGATTTGCTATATATTTCAGGTAGATTTCTGACCAGAAAGAAACGCTTTGAAAACGATAATCAGTTTCCTGTAAATCCCTTTTTTTATGCTCTAACTGGTCTTTCTTGATGGAATGTTTGAAAATAAATTGAACTGTGTCAAGAGGACATTTAAAAGCCATCAAAGAAATAGTTGTGATGCGATAATCACGACTGTAACCGAAAACTTATGGTATTCCTGAAACACCCTTTGTGTCCTAAAACATGGTTGCCGCCACATCTCGTTCACTGAAAAATAAGAGATTTCACTAACAAAAAAATGAAAAGTTATATCTCAGATAAAACAGTGGCGTGAAGCCTCCCCTTTTATTCGTCCTTTCCACCCATTAGTTAAAACTGATACGTTTTTAATAAAGTTTTCGTCTACATCATGCAAAAACATCGCGATTGTTGAGAATGGACTCCAAATGCTTCTACCATCCTTTAATGGTAATAATTAAATCAGCCTGTTAAATTATTCCTATTTTCCCGCCTAGAGTGACTAATCTTCAAAATGTCAATTTTCAAAATTCCCCGACTTTGAAGAATTTACTTTTTCTCTGAGCACCACTGCCTAAGCTGTGGCAACCCTAGCTGTCAAATCAGTTTAGTTCCTTACCAATCGCTTGCAAATATCAATGCTGTCCATTTGAGCGGCAATGTGAAGCGGCGTGTACGCACCGAAACCTTTGGCATTCACATCACTCCTACTATCATTCAACAACAGCTGAAAATATTGAAACAAAGCATAAAACATTACTCCTCAAACTAAGATCAGAGATGAAAATGTATACGTAATTGGCCACTCCCCATTGGTGCTTTTCAGGACCAAAGTAAACAGACAATGATAAATAAATATTCAAATAAACATAGCTAGGTTAAGAATCCCAACTGGCGGGAGGCAGAGTGGTTGGCTATTTACAAGCGTAGCCGAGAAGTTGAACTCGGGGCTACCGAGAACAACATCAGCTAGCGGTCAGAACGGGATTTGAACCCGCAACCTACGGATTTCAAATCCGGCGCTCTAACCACTAGGCCACGCTGCCTCCCAGGTATAGATCACTATATGGAAATTTCTAGAGAATTCTGAGAAAAGTGCATCGTATGTGTAACTGAAGAGCGCAATTTACACTCCATGCTAACGAATCAGCGGAATTGTTTTGATTCTTTTCTCTCGGAGCGCCTATTTTCTGTCGAAGCTCATAATGGACGCTCCTGGTAATAAAACTGCGTACCTCGGCTCCGTTGCAGTTTGGAGCTACTCCAGGAGGAGTTATTATGTTATTGTTTGATTGTTTTTCGCTTGGTTTTTGAAAACTGCTTCCAGGCCTTTAAAGATCTCATCTCCGATTTCCTCAGTATGAAGTGTTTAGGAGTAATTCTTTTCCACTCTGGATAAAAATATCATGTCCATCGCAATAACGCCCATGAATTTAAATTCTTTAATACTTCATTATACGCCTGGGCTGGGTCCGGAGTAAAATTTCTGTCCCAAAGAACAAGACAAAGTTACTCCACCGAGAACACGAACGAAGACTAATTAATTCGGAGTCCTGCAGAACACTAAGAAAATGACCATATGGTGGCTTTTACACGAGCTCATAATTTTTAAGAAAAAATAGCAGTCTTACCACTACAATCGCTTCACTGTCTACTTTCACAGCAGCGTGTAAGGGCGTGTCCCCTCTCTCATCAAGACACTTGACATCAGCTCCTGACTTGAGCAGCAACTCCACAATGCTGACGTGTTTACCAAGGATTGCATTGTGCAATGGCGTCTTGCCAAACGAATCCGGAGAGTTTATATCTGGTGAGGAAAGGGTAGTGAAACATACTCACAATACTCTCACCCAGCTTGAATCTCTTTTGGTTTTAAATTCAGTTTACGCTGCATAGCTTACATTGCATTACTGCATAGCTTACATTAATTGCAATACTTGCTTCACATTGCGAATAACCTTTACAAAAGCATGTCCTCCACTGTCATCTTTAGGCTTGTTCACAGTTTTACTCTGTATATTTCACTAAAGCTCAAACTAATATTTTGACTAAATCATCACAGTATTGCACACGAGGAAGGTTTAGCCTCAAAACTAACATTTAAAAATCTCCATTGTACTGAGATAACTAACATACCCCACTTGGATCGTATTTACACTTAATACACGCATCCACTAGTTTTTGAAAAAAATATTACTACAGGCGTTTAAACGTCACTAGAAGACAGGTCGATGGACAAAATAAATTCTGTAGGATTATAGTCTAGCTAGCGAGCATTATGAGCAGGTCATTAATGAGGTACGGTGTTTTGCTAATGGAAATAGCAACAACTCTTTAAGGTAATTCCACTGAAATAGGACCTGCACTAAAACAAACTTGCATGCCTATTGATTGTTTGTGTAAGGAACTTAAATTTTGAAATAAAAATGTGGGGTCCCCATGTCCGTTTAGGAGCAACATCAGCACCTTGTTTGTAAATCCTTATAATAGCACCAAGATTATAGTCACGATTGCTTGCTAAATTCACGTTTCCGCGATGGTTGGTTTTTTGTTCTACTCTTAGGATTGATCCATATTTATTTACACTGAGAAATTTATTACTCAATTCAAAACAGCAACAAAAAATGATAGGTCACCGCACACGTTTTCGAGAAAATGACGATTTACCTCTATGGCTAGGTCCAGCCGTAAAGGAAAACCCGCCCATTTTTTTAAGGCGCGGGCGTGCTAATCAAGCGTGAATTTATGTGCAGTAGGGATGCGCAATGCAATACTAGAGAATGACCTTAAGTCTGATTTTCCTTTTTTACTGCAATTCAGATCACCACATTTTGTTTTACGGCTTCAGCGTTTGCTCAAATTTTTGCACATATTTACACCATCTTCAAGATAATGAAAATTTATTCAACATTTTGTCATGAAGGGGCTCAGGAATTGATCCCTCTTTCATCGTCAGTATGACAAATGGAAACACGTGGGTTTTAAAATACGTTTTGGCTTGGTCAAAGTTCACAGTTTACGCTTACCCACTCCTTTTCCTAGCAGTTTTTGTACTTCATCTTCATTTCCAGATAAAGCCGCATGGTGCAACTTCTGCAACTTGGTTCCTTTGCTTGCTTTCTGAAAAAAAAAATAGAGATCAAAACATTTAAAATAAAATCGAAGCAAAGAAAGGAAACTCTCTGTGGCGTTGTCGGGTGTCGAGAACATATGCGGAAATTCAAATACCATGGGGAAATGGCCAAATTTTAGGTTCCTGTAGATACACAAGTGCCAGAGTCTGTTTGAGTTAGACATTGTTTTAAACAGTGAAATTTTAAGCTTACCAAATTGGTCATTACTCAGTACAGGCATTGTAACAATGTCTCTTTTTAAACATGCAAAGCTAAGTCGGGGTTGTTACCCTCGCCATCAAGGTAAGAACCTCAAGGTTCTTCATGTTCCTCAAGGCTAGCAATTTCAAGCAAAAGTAAAGCAAATATATAACTGTCGTTTTACTCCGTCTTCCCTCAAACCAGAAATACGTTCTTTGAAAGAGATATGTTAGACCATCGATAGGATGTTTTATTTGACCTTCTAAGGAAATAAGACGCTAGTAAACGATATTTCATATACCAGTAGGCCGTGTTCGATATTTCAATATTCTAACAAGGCTACGAGGCTTTCCGTAATTTTTTTAGTAATGTTTTTAGCTTTCGTTGGTCTCTCAATTCCCTAAAGAGAGTTGGGTCCAAAGAAAAATCACCAAATATTGAATTTTTCCCTGAAAGCCTCGGAGCCATGTTAGAATGTTGATATATCGTACGTGGCCTATTGACAGATTGCACGACTGTTACCTGTCTTAACTTTGATATTTGCTCGCTATAATCATCACGTATTGGACTATGTGGATTGACTTCAGTGTTAAAACCGAGGGTTATTTTTGCCACGCTTTCGCTGGCCTTAGTAATATAGTACTAAGGTGAGAGGAGATACTAAATGAACATCCAACGACAGCAGATCGATAGCAGTCGTTTTCTTTGCACCAGCTGGAAAGTTGTTTTATCAGAGTGCGTTAGAATATAATTTCAAACATTATCAACAGAAAGTTCTTAGCTAGACTTTGAGCAGGTTTTGAACAGGATTGGAGACATTTCGGAGTCACCATGTACAGGTGCAATGTGAGAGCCACAAAAAAGGCAATTGCAGAAACGTGAGAGGACTGGGAAAGAGAATATTTGTTTTCTGTTTGTTTGAAAAACTAAGATATTCAAATGAAAGATCAACTAAATTTGAGAATCTTAACCAAGAATGGAAGTATTTGGAGGAGAAAAATGGCAAAATGGCAGCTCTTCAAATATCGCCTAAAATAGAGAGTTAAGAGGGAATGTCCACTAGGACCGAGCCAATTATCAAAAATATGTGGCACATGATGAAAAATCAAAATTTTTCATATTCTTCCCAGAGATAGCCTATGGTAAGCCTAGAAACGTGGTGTAATTTTTTTCTTGAAATATTTTTTTAAACCCGCTAAAAAATCAAAAATCCGTTGCGGTCCCACGTCTGGTCAAAAACCGCAAAATTCAGTGACTAATACCTTATCATAAACTTCGCTCTGTTTAATCCCCATCAAAATAATACTCCAGTTTGAGCATGAAAATTTATTTTTGAGGAGTTTACAAGTCTTTTGAGGCCAATTATACCTCTGTGGGTTAATTTTCAAGGTCACGAAGAGCCGCTTAAAATCACTAAAATTCACTTCCTAAAAATTCTTAATTATGCACACTTTTTCAATCGGCAAATTCGCTACCCGGTAAAACACCGAAACACCTAAGATTTTGACGTTTCGAAAGAAGAAATGTCAGTGTATAGCCTGGTATAAAAATTATTTTCGGGCTTTACATCAGCGCTGAGTACTAACGCTCTCAAAATCGTGATAATCACAACACTAACCTGCTAGAAACGAAAACAATAGGCAAGTGTCTGGGATTCGATAATCAAAAGGAACCTGAAAATGTCTTCTTGTATTTGATTTCCTCGGTATTTGGACTTAAACTATGGCAGAAAAGTCATGTTTAAGCTTACCTCCTCTGAGACATTACATTCAAACGTTAAGTACTGGCATATTCAGAATCCTACACGCACGATAATCTTTGCGGCGCGTGGTGTTCGGGGAAGTACATCATTTTCTCATTGACATTCAACCAATGAATCCGAGAAAATCCAGCACATTTCTATCCCTTGTTCTAAAACAGCAGTCCATAAAAGTAGTGAAGCCTTCAAGCGTCAGTCCCTTGCTTGTAAAGGGAAAAGCTTATGTTCTGTTCTCGTCGAAATGTAAATCAGTATGGCGTTTGATGTCGACTTCATTTCTATGTCACGTAATGGTCAATTGATGGGATTTTGTCACGCATTGCCAAAAACTGAATCAAGAGATTTAATAAGACGTTCAAAGCAAACAATTTTTATTTGAAAGCTATGAGAACATACTTCTGCGACCCTTCACGCGGTAAGCGATACACCTATACAGCTGCAATAACGTTTAATTTTTATCCCATCTACAACATTATGTGCACAGAAGTTTCCTCTTCAATGATTTTAACATGGAAAACAAAACTGGTGCTTATTCGTTTTAAACAAGTTCATTTTCCATCGCAGTCGTTAGTTTTTCAGTGCATATCACACTTTGTGTTAGCTAGAAATTGTTTGTTTACATTTCCACACAGCCATTCTTTTACGTTATTTTGTGGTCTTACGTTTCAGTGTCGGAGTTCTGCAAAAAAAAAACCTTTCATGCGATGATTTCAAACAGAAAAAAAAAATGACTGATGTGATGTAATCCATACGCTAAAACTACTCATGCATTTCTCTCAGAACATAGCCTTATTTTTTTAATCTAGCGGTGTAAAGCCGATCGATTACGTGCTTTGTGTCACGTGCCACGCGCGAAGTGATAAAACTGATCAAGTTTGTCATGTACTGAGTGTGCAAAAAACCAAAAAATGGTTATCCATTTACGTCGTTTCATTGCAAAAAATTATATTTAGAAGACGGAGACATTTCATGGCGTGAATTTAGTCTTTCAGCTTTTTGAGAATATTTTATCTCTATGACGAGATGAATCCCACAGAGGCATGGTTTGTTTTCGCATTGTACTTATGTACGCAGCAGCTCATAACGTTTTGCACATTTTTCAGAATTTCTCTTTCGATGGATAAAGATTAGTTTTTAGTTGTAAAGTAGAGTTCACTCTGAATACGAGCCTAGTGGCTCATCAGGCCGGAGTTTATCCCGGTTTCTGCAGAATGAAGCGACTGGGGGTATTTCTACTCCCCTCTGGATGGGATGCTAGTCCATCGCAGGGTTACCCCCAGCATTAAGTTTGCCGGTACCCATTTATACACCTGGTGGAGAGAGGCACTGTGAGAGTAAAATGACCTGCCCAAGAACACAACGCAATGCGGCCCCAGGCCAGGGCTCAAACCCGGACCGCTCGATCTGGCATGTGGCCACCCGCCTCCCATCGATGCTACAATAATTGTATCAAACAACTGCCCAAACATTGGTGAGCAAGTTTGTGACGTAAACGATTACTATTACAAAAGAATAACCCATTTCAAACACCCCTCATTTTAGATTTATGGGTTTGTATCTCAAGAATGACTCCCGTAACCTTTTTTGTCGAATTCTAATCAGCACGTCCAGTTTTACATTTTTGGCAACGTCCTGAACATTTTAAAGTAGAATTAGTACTTCTGAGGGGTCACGTGACATACCACGTGACGTTAAGCGCAAAAAAGCCATTATTTGAGAAATTGGTGGCGGTTTTTAGTAATATCATCCCGCAAAAACGCGGTTTAGACGCAGGTCAATTATTTCCATCCTCTCACGTTTGGAATGACCGTCCCTCTTCTCACAGAAAGAAATTATAGGGTAAAAGGTCGTCTTTTTCAACAAAATTCGACTTTTGATCATTTATGTCTTCTAAAATCGAAATCAATGAAGATCATTCCAGACGTAGCAAGGTAGATAATTCAATTTGCATCGAAAACGCTCATTTATTGATCAATAGACTGAAAATTCGCCACCAATTCGCCGATTTACAAAATTTTAACAAAATAATCACGTGACATGTTACGTGGTCAAAGTAGTATGTTACGGCAAGGCAGGACGCCGAGTTTTATAATCAGGGAAAAGTTCAGCTTGGTAAAACAAAATATACCTGTCCAACCATATTTCTACTTTAAATTCCTGACCCAGGCCTTAAACTGATTGAGTCATGATTGTAAACAAAATGCCTAATGCCAAGCCAGGGTGAAAAACACACCCTATTTCAGTCCAATGTGTATAAAATTTACACCTTTTTCAGACATAAACAGCCCAAAAGCCATACCCTTTGGGCCGCCCATACCACTGATAGCCCATCTAGCGGAGTAATCCCAACCCCTGCCCCTTTCGAGCCAAGAACACATAAATGCACCGTTTCTCTGCCGGGTAATTTCCGCGCCATATTTTACGGGTCACGTTTGGATCCTTTTGGCTTTAAAATATTTTTTTTCTTTGCTTTGAACGTCTCATTGAATCTTTCTATTTATTATTCTTTTAACCATTTTTGGCAATGCGTGACAAAAATCCTTTTAAGTGACTATTGCGTGACAGACAAATTAGATCCACTTCGGACGCTAATATTACCATTTCAGCATGCAACATGCGCAAGGATTGGAACAGCACGTGAGTATTTCGTTTTAACAAGCAAGGGACTGACGCTGGAAGGCTTCACTACTTTTATGGATTGTTGTTTAAGAACAAGGGCTAGCAATGAGGTTAGGAATGAGGTGGATTATCTTAGAGGCATTGATTGAATGTCAGTAAGGAGGATGTACTTTGTCGAACTCCACTCATCGTAATGGTTATCGTGTAGGATTCTGGATACGCCAGCACTAATATTTGGATGTAATTACAGAAGGTGAGCTAAACATGACTTTTCTACCATAGTTAAGTCCAAATACTGAGGAAATCAAATTCAAGAAGACATTTTCAGGTTCCTTTTGATTATCTGGTCACAGGCACTTGCCTATTGTTTTCGTTTTCTAGCAGGTTAGTGTTGTGATTATCACGATTTTGAGAGCGTTAGTACTCAACGCTGATGTAAAGCCCGAAAATAATTTTTATACCAGGTTTTACACTGACATTTTGTCTTTCGAAACGTCAAAATCTTAGGTGTTTTGGTATTTTACCGGGTAGCGAATTTGCCGATTGAAAAAGTGTGCATAATTAAGAATTTTTAGGAAGTGAATTTTAGTGATTTTAAGCGGCTCGTCGTCGCCTTGAAAATTAACCAACAGAAGTATAATTGGCCTCAAAAGACTTGTAAACTCCTCAAAAATAAATTTCCAGGCTCAAACTGGAGTATTATTTTGATGGGGATTAAACAGAGCGAAGTTTATGATAAGGTATTAGTCACTGAATTTTGCGTGTTTTTGACCAGACGTGGGACCGCAACGGATTTTTGATTTTTAGCGGGTTTAAAAAAATATTTCAAGAAAAAAATCACACCACGTTTCTAGGCTTACCATAGGCTATCTCTGGGAAGAATATGAAAAATTTTGATCTTTCATCATGTGCCACGACTGGCTCGGTCCTAGTGGACATTCCCTCTTAATTGTTTGTATCGATTGGGTAGACAAGCCACAAAATTATAAGGATTTGTATGGAAGTTTGCAACTTTTGCGAGGTACCCACTTGAATAATTTTCCGCTGAAAACTCTTAAACTTGGCTGGGTAGCTTTTCATTCAGTAACATTTCAGTTGAAATGTTTAGATTTTCAATCTAATCAATATAAGAAACTCTCCCCAGTCCTCTCACGTTTCTGCAATTGGCTATGTAGATAGCTTTTTAACGTTTACGAAGAGTTACCAGCTAACAAAGTTGACATACTGGACTTTGAATTGGTTTTCACAGTTCGCAATGGTTTATTTGAATCTTCTTTGAATGCTGAATTTAATTTCAATCTTTTTTCACAAAGCGAGGTGTAGGGATCGTATTTCTCGGCTTGAACTGAGTCATGATGTTTGGATTTACGGAAACGATTTCGAACTTTTAGTCAGATGGAAAGAACACAGTACGGTTACATATGCCTCTTGAAAAGGAATTTTTAGCCCATATGGGAAAAAAAAACTCGCACATGCACAGGTCGTAAAACTGCCCCTTTAAGACAAGAAAGAAATAGAAATCTTATCAACTTAGAATGTGCAAAATTCATTTTGCGAAAATTATAAAACTTTCTTTTCTTGTAACAGTCCAACATACATTGATTACACAGGAGAATAGGAGCTAGCAACAAGAGCTTGCAATGCAGATGTTCCTGATCATAACGATGAATAACCAAAAGACCTCTTACCAAATAAGATGCAAAATTCATCTGTGTCAAATTGAAAAACATGCTGTTTGCCTTGTCTTGCAGCATTTCAATATACACTGATTACTTAGCACAGTAACGAGATCTTGTAGAGCCGGTATTGCGGATCAGACCCTGAATCAAATCTTTTCACAGCAGTGCAAACTATGTGAAATATGAGGAATGATGAACTATAAGTAGCAATATAAACAACGCCGCCTTGATTGGAGACTCATTAAAATTGGAAGGCTTGATTTGGATGAGCACAAACAATAGCACCGGGCACTAATAACGTCTCAAAAACCTGACCTTTGGTGCATGTCAGACAACTAAACCATCCATATGCAATTCCTGTAATTAAATCCGTGTTGATGGAATCTAGTAGTGCGCGATAGGAATCGACAGATGCATTCACTGTTGACATTTCCATTTGTGCATAATTAACCCTTTTATCAGATCGCATGGATTGAGTTATTACGTAATACAGAGAGTTACTGCCAAGTATGAATCAGCCCCGAGATAGTACTACCATTGTAATTTGATACAATTTCCTGATGTTTTTAAAGCAGATGAATTAAAATGAACACATAGATATGAGAGAGAGCTCGAGTAGCTAGTAAATAAACGGCGAACGACAGTAGATGCATCGGAATCATTTTCGTGTTGTATTGTGGAACCTAGAGACAAGCTAAAAAATTACGTAACGAAATTTTGAACATTAACTCAGTTGGCCCGTTTGACCTACCAGTAGTTTACATTTTAATAAACAACTGCGTCAAAATTCTTGTGCAATTGCTGGGACGTCAACTCGTTCGACTTCTCAGAGCTGGTTTCATACTCCGTCAGAACCGGTTTCAAGGAATGTTATTTGTGCAGAAATGACTAACTCGAAAATCAGTGCTGGTTGTGTTCTATTCAACCTCATAATGTTGGCTCCGATCTCTCTCTAGTTAACAAAGTCTCCTTCATCGTCATTTAACGATGTAGCCCTTAATTGTGACGAGGTAAATGTGAGTGAAATGTTGCTTGTAATCTAGAGCAAATTAAATTGGATCACCTCTGGATAGGACTTGGTTACACGTATTTCAAGCTAGTGTTGATGAACACGCATTTCTCTGGCCTCCTAATCAGTTATAGACGTCTAAAAGAAGCTACCATAAAAAGATGAATAAGCAGAAATCTCACCAAATAAGACGTGAAATTCATCTCTGTCAAATTGAGAAACATGCTGCTTGCCTTGCCTTGTAACATTTCAGTGTACACTGATTACTTAGTACAGTAAGAAGATCTTGCAGAGCCGAGATTTCGGATCAGTCCCTGAATCGAATCAATTTTTTCACAGCAGTGTGAACTATGCGAATGATAAAATATTAATAACAACCTATAAAGCCGAGTTAAGTAGCTTATAGAGACTCACCGGGCACTAATGACGTCACGAAAATTTGACCCCTGGTGAATTTGTGCATCGGTGGTGATGAGATCTACTTTTTAGTAATGGTGCACAGCACCATTTGACAGACTTACTGGCCGTTAATCACTGCGGTTGATCAACACTTTTCGGATCGTAGGGATTCACTTATGGTTAATTTGGCATAGCGCGCAATAGCTTTAAGCTAAAAACATCATCATTGTTATTCGGCATACGACTTGTTTATAGTTCCGCGCGTTGTAGTAGTGAAACAACCTTCATTTTCAGGAAAACCAGGAAATTAAAATTAAAATGTAAATAAAATCTTGATTTTCATGAGCAAAAACAATAACCCCGGACACTGATGACGTCACGAAAACGTGACCTTCGATGCATGTCAGACAACTAAACCATCCATATATGCTATTCCTGTGAATCCATGGTGATGGAATATAGTAGTCCGCGATAGGAATCGACAGATATATTCGCTGTTAACATTACCATTTTTGCATAATTAACCCTTTTATCAGATCGCATGGATTGAGTTATTACGTAATACTGAGAGTTACTGCCATGTATGAACTAGCTTCAAGTTAATACTACCATTGTAATTTGATACAATTTGCTGATGTTTTTGAAAGAGAGAAATAAACATAGCAAATAAACGGCCAACGACAGTAGATGCGTCGGAATCATTTTTGTGTCACTAGCTGTAGAGCTCTATTGTGGAAGAGAAAAGCTAAAAAAGTACTAACGAGGGTTTACCCTGTCTGCCAGCGATACATTCAATTTTCTTTGAATCTTGAAATCAATTTGAATCACGTTTTACCTCAAACCCTATTTCTCGGCCTTTCTGAATTGAGTCCTCTTGGATGTACAAAACGAGTTTGAACATTGACTCAGTTGGCACGTTTGATCTCCCAGTAGCTTACTTTTGTATTAAACTGCTGCGTCAAATTCTTCATGGCTGTAACGTCAACTCGTCCGACCTATGACAGCTGGCAGTTTAGTAATCCATCACGGAACCCGTTTCAAGGAATGTTATTTGTGCAGAAATGACTAACCCGGAAATCAGTGCTGTTTTTGTTCTATCAAACTTTGTAATGTTCGCTTTGATATTTCTCAAACTCATTAATTATTCATGCTGTTCTTACCCAACCAGAGCATCTTATTCTGGTCAGGTGGATGAGTTTAGAAACCTAATGAAAAACGAGTTGAAAACACGGCCTTGAAAGAAACCCGTATTTGAAACGATTTCTTAATCTGCATATTCATAAAGCAACAAAAACACGTGGCGCGATTAACAACTTTATTTAATCACACATTTTACGAAACAAACTTTAAACCTAAATTTTTTACTGCTAACGTTGAATGTAATGGCACAGTTGTTAAACTACCCAAAACAGAAAAGCCCATTCTTTTTCTAAATTTAAATTCTCGCTCTATGGTGGCGACCTCGTGTTTTGGCCCACTTTCAACCTTGCTGTACACTTCCGATCTAAATTGGCACTTACGTTAGAAATTTTATCGCACCAAATATGCACACGTTACCTCGGAATTGCGCTGGCCACACACTTTTCCTTTTCTTCGCTAGTTTTAGGAGGTCTAAATCTACACTTTGCCATTTGCTCTGTGAAGCAACGTGTTCGCTCGGAACTGTCAAACAGCTAGGTAACAACGTGACATCAGTTGATGAATATTCAAAATTATCACAGCGCAGCAATTAGGTGATAGGATTATGCACATCGTGCACATCATGCACATTGTTTTGAGGATCATGCACATTTCACGTCTCAAATATAATAGTTGAATTGGGAAATCTTATTCAAATGATAATTTAAACTAATTTTCTTTGTTGGAGAAGTAATTTCAAAAACTCGTGCTTCGGGTTTCATCAGATTTCGAAACGCTCGAAAACAATAAAACCACTCGGCCTGCGGCCTCGTGGTTTCAAATGTTTCTCGCGTTTGGAAACCTGATGAAACACTGGCACTCGTTTTTGAAATATTACTTCTCAAGTTAACAAAGTCTGCTTCATCGTCATTTGACGATGTAGACATTAATTGTGACGAGGTAAATGTGAGTGAAATGTTACTTGATAATCTAGAGCAAATTATTAAAATTGGATTACGTCTGGATAAGACGTGGTTAAACGTCTTTAAAGTGTTGATTGATACACATTTCTCTGGTCTCCTAATCAGTTATAGACGTCTAAAAGAAGCTGCCATATTAAAGATGAAAAAGCAACAGAAATCTCACCAAATAAGACGTAAAATTCATCTGTGTCAAATTGAGAAACATGCTGTTTGCCTAGCCTTGCCTTGTAATATTTCAGTGTACACTGATTACTTAGCACAGTAACAAGATCTTGCAGAGCCGAGATTTCGGATCAGTCCCTGAATCGAACCAATTTTTTCACAGCAGTGTGAACTATGCGAATGATAAAATATTAATAACAACTTATAAAGCCGAGTTAAGTAACTTATAGAGACTCATTAGAGAGGAATCTTGATTTTGAGGTGAAACAACAGCACCGGGCACTAATGACGTCACGAAAATTTGACCCCCGATATATTTATGTGCATCACTGGTCATGAGATTTACTTTTTAGTAATAGTGCGCAGCACCATTTCACAGACTAATTGGCCGTTAATCATTTCGGTTAATCAACACTTTTCGGATCGTATGGATTCACTTATGGTTAATTTGGCATTGTGCGCAATAGCTTTAAGCTAGAAACATCATCATTGTTATTTCATACGACTTGTTTATAGTTCCGCTCGTTGTAGTAGTGAAACAACCTTCCTTTTCGGGAAAACCGAGAAATTAAAATTAAAATGTAAATAAAATCTTGATTTTCATGAGCAAAAACAATAACCCCGGACACTGATGACGTCACGAAAACGTGACCTTCGATGCATGTCAGACAACTAAACCATCCATATATGCTATTCCTGTGAATCCATGGTGATGGAATATAGTAGTCCGCGATAGGAATCGACAGTTATATTCGCTGTTAACATTACCATTTTTGCATAATTAACCTTTTTATCAGATCGCATGGTTTGAGTTATTACGTAATACTGAGAGTTACTGCCATGTATGAACTAGCTTCAAGTTAATACTACCATTGTAATTTGATACAATTTGCTGATGTTTTTGAAAGAGAGAAATAAACATAGTAAATAAACGGCCAACGACAGTAAATGCGTCGGAATCATTTTTGTGTCACTAGCTGTAGAGCTCTATTGCGGAAGAGAAAAGCTAAAAAAGTACTAACGAAGGTTTACCCTGTCTGCCAGCGATACATTCAATCTTCTTTTAATCTTGAAATTAATTTGAATCGCGTTTACCTCAAACCCTATTTCTCGGCCTTTCTGAATTGAGTCCTCTTGGATGTACAAAACGAGTTTGAACATTGACTCAGGTAGCCCGTTTGATCTACCAGTAGCTTACTTTTGTATTAAACTGCTGCGTCAAATTCTTCATGGCTGTAACGTCAACTCGTCCGACTTATGAAAGCTGGTTTAGTAATCCGTCAAAACCCGTTTCAAGGAATGTTATTTGTGCAGAAATGACTAACCCGGAAATCAGTGCTGTTTTTCAGTGTTCTATCCAACTTCGTAATGTTCGCTCTGATCTTTCGAAAGTTAACAAAGTCTCCTTCATCGTCATTTGACGATGTAGACCTTAATTGCGACGAGGTAAATGTGAGTGAAATGTTACTTGATAATCTAGAGCAAATTAAATTGAATTACGTCAGGATAAGACGTGGTTAAACGTCTTTAAAGTGTTGACTGACACACATTTCTCTGGCCTCCTAATCAGTTATAGACGTCTAAAAGAAGCTACCATATAAAACATGAATAAGCAACAGAACTCTCACCAAATAAGACGTAAAATTCATCTGTGCCAAATTGAGAAACATGCTGTTTGCCTTGGCTTGTAACAGTTCAATGCACACTGATTACTTAGCACAGGGAGCCGATATTTCGGATCAGACCCTGCATCGAATCAATTTTTGTCACAGCAGTGCGAACTAAGTGAATGATAAAATATTAATAACAACTTATAAAGCCGACTTAATTAGAGACTCAGTAGATAGGAATCTTGATCTAGACGAGAAGAAACAATAGCACCGGGCACTAATGACGTCACGAAAATTTGACCCCCGATATATTTATGTGCGTCTGTGGTGATGAAATCTATTTTTACTAATAGTGTGCAGCACTATTTGGCAGACTTATTGGCCGTTAATCATTTCGGTTGATCAACACTTTTCGGATCGTATGGATTCACTTATGGTTAATTTGGCCTTGCGCGCAATAGCCGGGCTTAAGCTAGCAACATCATCAATGTTATTTGATACGAGTGCTGATAGTTCCGCTCGTTGTAGTAGTGAAACACGCTTCATTTGCGGGAAAACCGAGGAATTAAAACAAAAACATAAATAAGTTAGAACTGAGGTAGCTAGCTAAAAAACGGCCAACGACGGTAGATATACGGGAGTGATTTTGGCGTCACCTGTTGTAGAGTTGCGAATGTGAAAGAGGTTTAAGATGCCATTACAAACGTTCTAACTCAGTTTAGCAAGAGTTACCAAAACATAAATATTATGGACTTTGAAGAGGTTTCCACAGACCGAGAAAGGTAATTTGAAAATTTATTTGAATCCTACAATTAATGTGAATCTTACTTTCACATGTACATCGCGAGGTTTTCAGTAATAGGCCGACCGTATTTCTTGGCGATGACTGCGTATATCTTTAACTTTTTTTAGTCAGTAAAAGTACATGTTCTGAGTCAAATTGGTGCGTGCAGGCTAACATATCAACTCGTTAGCATTTTCAACACTGGTTTAGCAATTGTCTGCTCACGGGTCTTTGGGTGACTCGCTGAGATGGGATATTATAACAATGACTGTAGTTTCTTTTGTAAAAAACTACTGAGTCAAACAGTTGCTTCAGGGCTGTGACCTCAACTCGTTCTGAGTCTTTTGAGAACTGGTTTAGCAATTGTCTACTCACGGATTTTCGTCTACGTCGTTTAAAAGGGAAGTTGT
>JAHPZR010008597.1:0-13061 GCA_019787425.1 Platygyra sinensis
CTTCAGATCTTCACTGCATTAACATTATCTTAGCCCGGCAGTGGCTGGCGTATTTTGGACATGTGAGTGTACTTTTTCGGGATTAGGGCTTCCATCTTTGGATTTGGTTAGCTGTGGAGAATTGGGGCTAAGGAAATATTGAAACAATTATTCTTTGAAATCGAGGTAACTAGTTCCTGCCACTATTCACCGAGGATTGAGAGATAGCAAAAATTGTTTTTAGTATATACACAGGGAAGTGAGTCTTCAACAACATTTTTTGAAGGAAAACTAGTTAAAAATCGACGTAGCGGGACCTTTCCAATTCCATGCGTTGGGAAAACGTTGCCATTCTTGTTTGTTGTTTGGCTTACGCATTGATTCCCTCGGTAGGAGGTGAATAATGCTCGATTCGCCAGAGATAGCGAACCAATCTGATTGCTTAAAACACCAAGATCGCGTCAGTTGTGTATATACCTTTCTTTCCCGATGGAGGAGGCCTTAAGTTAACACAATGGGATCCTCAAGCGGTCCAAGAATCTAAAAAAATGAGATCCTCTACCGGTCAAGCATCCCAGATGGGCCCGCTAACGAAAACCCGATATATTATTTAGCGGTTCGGCCTCCATAAACACCAGGCCAACAGTTACCTTCATCGATATTAAAAAGCCGAGTTATCTGTGGCTTCGAGGGAGGTTAAGGCGTAGCAGCAGTGGAGTGAAAGTAAACGAAAACCCCGACTGATTACAGGAAATTTAGACTATTTCAGTGGAAATATTCGTAAATTGGTTGCATACGATTTCTCTCAAAGGACCTTAGCCACGACAGGGAATTATAGAAAATGAAAGCGGTAATTATTGTTAAATCGGATACTGACGGGGTTCTCGGCCCGGTTTATAATAATAGGAAGGTACCTTTGTGGATTTCTCATGCCGTTAAGCATAACCCACCGGGATACAATAGATCTATTGAAAAACGGAACAAGAGAGAACTTGCGACTTGATCAGCACCACTCTCGAAAGAAGTCGTGCCGAGATTTTATCCTGAGGCGCCGTGGCTTTTATATTGAAAAGTTTAGATAATCAACTCAAAAGAGGACTGTTTAAGGCAGGTCAAATGGTTTTGAGTTCGAATATATTGTATCAGGTCTCCTTAACATAATTCTAGGTAAGACTGAGAGTCGCCTTTCTGCTGAATGACATTGATAAGTTTTTTTCAGTCCACTTAGACTCAGGCAAATGATCATATCCAAAACCAGAACCATAAAAAGTTCCTGCGGTTTCGCTAATTGCTTACTGGTATCCAATTTAATCTCTCGTTTTAACGAAGAAGTTGTTGGAATTTGTTCTTGACACGTAAGTTCACTTAATGTATTCCGCCGAGTCATCCGGGAGTGTACCTATCGATGGTTTGACACGACAACGCACTTGTTGCTCAAATTGTTCCTTGGTCATTGCTTCTGGAGATGCCTATGTTTGTAACGTTATGCGTCATTTTAAAATGTCGCATAACGTTACAATCATAGGCATCTCCAGAAGCAATGACCAAGGAACAATTTGTGCAACAAGTGCGTTGCGTGAAAGCGAAGGTAACTCCCGGATGACTCGGCGAATAATTAATGAACTTACGTCAAGAAAAATCCACAACTCTTCTGTAAAAGAGATTAAATTGGATAACAGTAGCATTAGCGAACCGCAGGAACTTTTTATGGTCTGGTTTTGATGATCATTTTCCTAGTATTGGACTGAAAACTTATCAATGTCATTCAGCAGAAAGGAGACTCTCAGTCTTACCTAGATTATGTTAAGGAGACCTAACAATATATTCGAACTCAAAACCATTGACTGCTTAACAGTCCTTTTTTATTTATTATCTAAACTTTTCAAATATAAAGCAACGGGCCTAGATAAAATCTCGGCACGACTTCTTCGAGAGTGTGCTGATCAAGTCGCAAGTTCTCTTTGTTCCGTTTTCAATAGATCTATTGTATCCGGTGTTATTCTTACTGAATGGAAATCCACAAAAGTACTTCCTTTATTTAAACAGGGAGAACGTTCCGATTTAAATAATTACCGCTTCATTTCTATAATTCCTGTCGTGGCTAAGGTCTTTGAGAGAATCGTATGCAATCAATTTACGAATATTTCACTGAAAATAGTCTAATTTCCTGTAATCAGTCGGGGTTTCGTTTACTTCACTCCACTGCTGCTGCCTTCCTCGAAGCCACAGATAACTCGGCTTTTAATATCGATGAAGGTAATGTTGGCCTGTTTTGGAGCCGAACGCTAAATAATATATCGGGTTTTCGTTGCGGCCATCTTGGATGCTTGACCGGTAGAGGATCTCATTTTTTTAGATTCTTGACCGCTTGAGGATCCCATTGTTTTAAACTTAAGGCCTCCTCCATCGGGAATAAGTATATACACACTCAGCGATCTTGGTGTTTTAAGCAATCTGATTGGTTCGCTATCTCTGGCTAATGAGCATTATTCACCTCCTACCGAGTGAATAATGCGTAAGCCAAACAAAAACAAAATGGCACGTTTTCCACGCATGAATTGAAAGGTCAATTAAGTCGATTTTTAATAGTTTCCTTCAAAAAATGTTGTTGAGATCACTTCCTGTGTATATACTAAAACAATTTTTCTTCTCAATCTCGGTGAATAGTGGCAGAATATTTACCTCGATTTCAAAGAATAATTGTTCAATATTTCCTAGCCCCAATTCTCCACAGCTACCAAATCCAAGATGGAAGCCTAATACGAAAATGTACACTCACATGTCCAAAATACGCCAGCACTGCAGGCTAAGATAATGTTAATGCAGTGAAGATCTGAAGAAGAAAGCTTTTGACACCGTCGATCATTCTATATTTATATTTAAGGCTTATGGTGTCGGAGCAACTCGTCTTACCGGTTTATATCCTACTTAGATAATCGTACACAGAAATTCTCTGTAAATGGCTCTCTCTCGGATAGCTTAACTTTAGGTATTCCTCAAGGTCCAATCCTTGAACCTATCCGTTTTCTACGCTAAATTAACGATCTACCGAACTGTCTTGTTAACTCACATTGAATGTATGCGGATGATACTCATTTGACCTTTGTCAGTAACGATGTGGGCATCCAGAGGAAAATATAAACAATGATGATGATAATACTAATAATAATAATAACAATAATAATAATAATAATAATAATAATAATAATAATAATAATAACAATAACAATAACAATAACAATAACAATAACAATAACAATAACAATAATAATAATAATAATAATAATAATAATAATAATAATAACATTACTTATAGAGCGCTTTATACAAAAGTTCTAAAGCGCTTCACAATGGGAGAAAATAGAATAATAAAACTTACATTCACCTAAGAACTAAAATAACGTTGAAAAAGATACGTTTTTAAAGCTGACTTCTAACTAAATTTTGAATGGTTAACGGGAAATGACCTCACTCTTAATAATTCAAAGACTGAGTTGATGTTGATTAGTTTAAAGGTTAAATATTTTTCTTCAGCTATTGACAGTACTGAACTCTATAAAACACTGAAGTCGAATTTACGAAATCTCTTAGAGTATATAAAGATTAAAACTTAACTTGGAACGTACATATCGAACATATTTCCAAAAAAATTGCTTCCTGCATTGGTGTCTTGAAAACAAGCAGGTCTTTTGTTCCTTTCGAAACGCTCCTTTCCATCTAGATATAATTTTTCACGTTGTTATTGTAAGATAGTTTTGTGCTGGTATGTAGATTTGTTGGCATGCAGGTTACGTAATTAAGCTAAGAAGTTAATATTTAAGAAGTTTGTCCGTTAGGAGTTGTCACTTCGACGGCATCTCCGCTTTTGATCAGTTCATTTCGGAAATTTTGTTTTAGTTATTTTCAGTGTTTTGGTTACTACGTTTTTTGTATTAATTGCTATCCTAGGTCAATTTATGTCTGATCAATAAACGAGATGCCCCCTCCTATGACTGGTGTTTTCTTACTTATACTAAGTTAGAAATTATTTTGTTTTCGTTTCACTGCAGAGTGATTACAGTGTGGATAACAAAATGCTTTAGTTCAACCTCATTTCGATTGCTGTAGTGTCGTATGGGGGAATTGCAATAAATCTCTTTCCATTAAACTACTGACAAAAAACTACAGAATCACGCTGCCCGTAATTTGACCTCTCCTTCATATGATGCCAATGCGAATGATCTCTTTGTTGGGCTTGGCTGGCAAAAATTAATCTTCAACGAAATCTGTATTTCAAAGTTACCGTTGTAGCCCAGGTCCAGTTTACTGAAGTTTTGACAGCGATGAGCAAAGTCAATATACTTAACAATTGTTCACGCTTTAGCGTGCACTATCGAGTTATGGAGCACGTGGGAAGCTTGGAGAGCACGAAAGAAGCGTAAGAGTTGCGCGAGGCGATAGCTGAGGGCAACTCTAGCTTCTTGCGTGCCTACCAAACTTCCCAATTGCTCTATTTAACAATTAGATTATGAGCTCGAGATTTCTTTGAGGTGATAGTTAATGAGGCTGAAGGCCGAATTAACCATCGCCTCATAGAAATCGAGAGCAAAATAGTTAATTGTCTCAGTAGAATTCTCACTGAAATAAACGCAAATAACGGTTTCAAATGATTTTCCCACGCATTATTGAACTTTACCCTTAAACAAAGTTGCACGTATCGAACTGTCCTTGGCAAATTTGTAGTTGTTTACGCGCGTACCCGCTTTTTCAATATTTTCAAGTTTTTTTTTGTTATTGTTTTTTGTTTTTTGCTTTTTTTTTAAGTCAAGAAACCGTAAATGTGCTTCTTTTAGTCTTCTCAGGAATTAAATTACCCATTTACATCTAAAATTCCTTCCAAAACTTCGAAAAAACTATTAAAAAATATTGCTTTTCGTGGACAACCGGTAGCCACTGTAGATAGTAGATAGTATACGAGTAGCTCAGCCAATCAGATTACAGCATTTGCATTAGTATACTAGTAGAATTCTATTAAAACTCGATAGTGCACCGCTTAAAGTATGAACCAATTTTTTTATAACATAGCCGGTAGAATTGTGCATCAAATCCGTGCATCCCTGCACACTTGTGCATCAAGTGTAGTCACTAATTTTTTTGTTACATAATTTTAATTCAAGGGCCACTAGTTATTCAGTTGAAGTACTATCCCGTGTTACCCTCTTAAATAAAGTTGATGATGATGATGATGATGATGATTGTGATTACAATTATTATAGAGAGAAAACAAGTACCCATGGGGCAAATACGCTTCATATTGCCTATTCGTTTAAAACTTACCGAACCCAGATCAACTCTACTTTTTTCTGGATGGCAACTTTAGATACCATTCCTTTCTATCAGCACCTTAAAATAATTTGTAAATTGTAGCAGTTCGAAAAGAGTCCGACAAAAATCTGCAGCCAGGTAAAAAAAAAAAGCTGGGAGTCGGGAGGCCATTAACTTGAGAAACCGTCCACCTGCAAAAATAAAACTCCTTGTGGACATCTAGCATTTGACATTTCATTAAGACATTTAACCAAAAACAATAAAGAAACGTGCAGGATATCATGTCTCAGAGATAAGTCACCTACTCAATTCAGTGACTGCAAATTAACGGGACATAAATTTTCAGGGCTTGTAAGTGGACTGGAATTGATGCGTCGTCATCTTCAAAATTGATAAGTTCTGCCTCGCCGTCCACGCTCAAGCTAAAAGTTCACATTTAAGCAATCTCAGCTTTAAAAGGGTGTTTTCATTGGTAGATTTATTGTATATTTTTCGCGCGCATTAAAGCCAAAGGAAAATAATAGCGTCAGACACTTTTGTAAAACAAAAATTAAACAAATCACCGCCCATACGTGAGCGTAAAGCTTCGTTCTGAACAATGTCTTCTTCTGAGTAGGGTCCAAGAGACTTTTCATGCTCGGTTTCTGGTTTCCCTCAGGTTTTTATATTGTGCATGACTCGCGGCCATGTGAGGAAGAAAGAAATTCCGTCGTATGTACGAAAAAAAAAAAACCTGGTGAACGGGATAATAAAACTCTGCTTACTGCACTGCATCTTTACCAAAGCCGTAGATTCTTTAGGGTGTAGAAAATAAGGGAGTATGGTTGTTTATTTGTAGGGAACAAGGACTATCGTTAGTTAATTCTGAGGAGGTGGGTGAACTCTAACGATATTAAGAGGGAATGTCCACTAGGACCGAGCCATATCAAAAATATGTGGCACATGATGAAAAGTCAAAATTTTTCATATTCTTCCCAGAGATAGCCTATGGTAAGCCTAGAAACGTGGTGTGATTTTTTTCTTGAAATATTGTTGCAAACCCGCTAAAAAATCAAAAATCCGTTGCAGTCCCACGTCTGGTCAAAAACACGCAAAATTCAGTGACTAATACCTTATCATAAACTTCGCTCTGTTTAATCCCCATCAAAATAATACTCCAGTCTGAGCCTGGAAATTTATTTTTGAGGAAAGTCTTTTGAGGCCAATTATACCTCTGTGGGTTAATTTTCAAGGTCACGAAGAGCCGCTTAAAATCACTAAAATTCACTTTCTAAAAATTCTTAATTATGCACACTTTTTCAATCGGCAAATTCGCTACCCGGTAAAACACCAAAACACCTAAGATTTTGACGTTTCGAAAGACGAAATGTCAGTGTAAAACCTGGTATAAAAATTATTTTCGGGCTTTACATCAGCGCTGAGTACTAACGCTGTCAAAATCGTAAAAATCACAACACTAACCTGCTAGAAACGAAAACAATAGGCAAGTGTCTGGGATTCGATAATCAAAAGGAACCTGAAAATGTCTTCTTGTATTTGATTTCCTCGGTATTTGGACTTAAACTATGGCAGAAAAGTCATGTTTAAGCTTACCTTCTGTGAGACATTACATCCAAACGTTAAGTACTGGCATATTCAGAATCCTACACGCACGATAATTATTGCGGCGCGTGGTGTTCGGGGAAGTACATCATTTTCTCATTGACATTCAGCCAATGAATCCGTGAAAATCCACCACATTTCTATCCCTTGTTCTAAAACAGCAGTCCATAAAAGTAGTGAAGTTCCTTGCTTGTAAAGGGAAAATCTTATGTTCTGTTCTCGTCGAAATGTAAATACGGCGTTTGATGTCGACTTCATTTCTATGTCACGTAATGGTCAATTGATGGGATTTTGTCACGCATTGCCAAAAACTGAATCAAGAGATTTAATAAGACGTTCAAAGCAAACAATTTTTATTTGAAAGCTATGAGAACATACTTCTGCGACCCTTCACGCGGTAAGCGATACACCTATACAGCTGCAATAACGTTTAATGTTTATCCCATCTACAACATGTGCACAGAAGTTTCCTTTTCAATGATTTTAACATGAAAAACAAAACTATGCTTATTAGTTTTAAACAAGTTCATTTTCCATTGCAGTCGTTAGTTTTTCAGTGCATATCACACTTTGTGTTAGTTAGAAATTGTTTGTTTACATTTCCATACCAGCCATTCTTTAACGTTATTTTGTGGTCTTACGTTTCAGTGTCGGAGTTCCGCAAAAAAAAAAAAACCTATCATGCAATGATTTCAAACAGAAAAAAAAAGACTGATGTGATGTAATCCATACGCTAAAACTACTCATGCATTTCTCTCAGAACATAGCCTTATTTTAACCTAGCGGTGTAAAGCCGATCGATTACGTGCTTTGTGTCACGCGCCACGTGCGAAGTGATAAAACTGATCAAATTGTCATGTACTGAGTGTACAAAAAACCAAAACATGTTTATTCATTTACGTCGTTTCATTGCAAAAAATTATATTTAGAAGACGACGTCTTTCAGCTTTTTGAGAATATTTCATCTCTATGACGAGATGAATCCCACCGAGGCATGGTTTGTTTTCGCATTGTACTTATGTACTCAGCAGCTCATAACGTTTTGCACATTTTTCAGAAGTTCTCTTTCGATGGATAAAGATTAGTTTCTGGTTGTAAAGTAGAGTTCACTCTGAATACGAGCCTAGTGGCTCATCAGGTCAGAGTTTATCCCGGTTTCTGCAGAACGTAGCGACTGGGGTATTTCTACTCCCCTCTGGATTGGATGCCAGGCGATCGCAGGGTTACCCCCAGCATTAAGTTTGCCAGTACCTATTTATACACCTGGGTGGAGAGAGTGCCCAACAACATAACGCAATGCGGCCCCAGGCCAGGGCTCAAACCCGGACCGCTCGGTCCGGCATGTGGCCACCCGCCTCCCATCGATGCTACAATAATTGTATCAAACAAATGCCCAAACATTGGTGAGCAAGTTTGTGACGTAGACAATAACTATTACAAAGGAATAACCCATTTCAAACACCCTTCATTTTAGATTTATGGGTTTGTATCTCAAGAAAGACTCCTGTAACCTTTTTTGTCGAATTCTAATCAGTACGTCCAGTTTTACATTTTTGGCAACGTCCTGAACATTTTAAAGTAGAATTAGTACTTCTGAGGGGTCACGTGACATACCACGTGACGTTAAGCGCAAAAAAAGCCATTATTTGAGAAATTGGTGGCGGTTTTTAGTAATATCGTCCTGCAAAAACGCAGTTTAGACGCAGGTCAATTATTTCAATCCTCTCACGTTTGGAATGACCGTCCCTCTTCTCACAGAAAAAAATTATAGGATAAAAGGTCGTCTTTTTCAAGAAAATTCGACTTTTGATCATTTATATCTTCTAAAATCGAAATCAAGGAAGATCATTCCAGACGTAGCAAGTATCGATAATTTCAATTTACATCGAAAACGCTCATTTATTGATCAGTAGACTGAAAATTCGCCACCAATTCGCCGATTTACCAAATTTTAACAAAATAATCACGTGACATGTTACGTGGTCAAAGTAATATGTTACGGCAAGGCAGGACGCCGAGTTTTATAATCAGGGAAAAGTTCAGCTTAGTAAAACAAAATATACCTGTCCAACCATATTTCTACTTTAAATTCCTGACCCAGGCCTTAAACTGATTGAGTCATGATTGTAAACAAAATGCCTTATGCCAAACCAGGGTGAAAAACACACCCTATTTCAGTCCAATGTGTATAAAATTTACACCTTTTTTAGACATAAACAGGCCAAAAGCCATTCCCTTTGGGGCCGTCCGCCCGAGTAATCCCAACCCCTGCCCCCTCCCAGCCCAAAACACATAAATGCACCGTTTCTCTGCCGGGAAATTTCCCCGCCATATTTTACGGGTCACGTTTGGATCCTTTTGGCTTTAAAATATATTTTTTTTGCTTTGAACTTCTCATGGAATCTTTCTTTTTATTATTCTTTTAACCATTTTTGGCAATGCGTGACAAAAATCCTTTTAAGTGACTATTGCGTGACAGACAAATTAGATCCACTTCGGACGCTAATATTACCATTTCAGCATGCAACTTGCGCAAGGATTGGAACAGCACGTGAGTATTTCGTTTTAACAAGCAAGGGACTGACGCTGGAAGGCTTCACTACTTTTATGGATTGTTGTTTAAGAACAAGGGCTAGCAATGAGGTTAGGAATGAGGTGGATTATCTTGGAGGCATTGATTGAATGTCAGTAAGGAGGATGTACTTTGTCGAACTCCACTTATCGCAATGTCGCAATGGTTATCGTGTAGGATTCTGAATACGCCAGCACTAATATTTGGATGTAATTGCAGAAGGTGAGCTAAACATGACTTTTCTACCATAGTTAAATCCAAATACCGAGGAAATCAAATTCAAGAAGACATTTTCAGGTTCCTTTTGATTATCTGGTCACAGGCACTTGCCTATTGTTTTCGTTTTCTAGCAGGTTAGTGTTGTGATTATCACGATTTTGAGAGCGTTAGTACTCAACGCTGATGTAAAGCCCGAAAATAATTTTTATACCAGGTTTTACACTGACATTTTGTCTTTCGAAACGTCAAAATCTTAGGTGTTTTGGTATTTTACCGGGTAGCGAATTTGCCGATTGAAAAAGTGTGCATAATTAAGAATTTTTAGGAAGTGAATTTTAGTGATTTTAAGCGGCTCGTCGTCGCCTTAAAAATTAACCAACAGAAGTACAATTGGCCTCAAAAGACTTATAAACTCCTCAAAAATAAATTTCCAGGCTCAAACTGGAGTATTATTTTGATGGGGATTACACAGGGCGAAGTTTATGATAAGGTATTAGTCACTGAATTTTGCGTGTTTTTGACCAGACGTGAGACCGCAACGGATTTTTGATTTTTTAGCGGGTTTAAAGAAATATTTCAAGAAAAAAATCACACCACGTTTCTAGGCTTACCATAGGCTATCTCTGGGAAGAATATGAAAAATGTTGATTTTTTATCATGTGCCACGACTGGCTCGGTCCTAGTGGACATTTCCTCTTAACAGGGATCTTTGCTCAACAAAATGATTGAATGTATTAATGGTGAACAAGAGCATCGCATACAAGTAACCTGGTCCTCTAGAAGATACTTGTGCTCCATTACGTTTCCCTGATTTGTGAGGATGAACATCAATTTCTGGAGGCTGGAGGGTGGAGCTCATGTTATGTGAAATGCATGCGTGAAAAATACTCAAATGTCGGTTACGTTGAACAAGTCAATTCCCAGCACATGTTTATTTCTTATATATTTGAAAGCTATTTCCTATAAAAGAAAAAACAAACCGAAACAAAAGAACAACTAACAGAACCTACTGACACACTGCTAAGATCAATCTGTTGAAATCGTTTTAGTCTCTAACTTGAACTTTTCTGCTTTTCTAACAGCACATCTTCTACAGGTTAATAAAGTTTCTGTTTCAGTTTCGTCTCACTGCACCAGGATGTAACCCATGGCTTTGATGTATTTGTTTCCATTGTCAGGGAGTACATGAGCAGTGTTTCCACACGTGTTGAAGTTATCAGGATATCCTCCAGCACCAAACCCGATTCTGGAATCACAGGTTTTGCAGTCATTTTCGTTGTTACCAAGAATGCCGATTCTTGCTTTAGAATTGGAATTAGAATTTCCCACAGCATTGAAGCCTTCCATGTTACAGTTTAGCTGCAAGGAGGCCTGTGAACCAATCAACGTCTTCCATGTGTTCCTGCCCAGTGAGGTGGAGCGGTATTGCCCATCAGCGATCAATGAGTACAGAGAGTTAGCCTGCTTGTTGATGACAATGAACTTGATCTGCTGTCCGATCTTCATTCCAAGACAGATCTTGGAGAAGGATGTGTTCCAGTAGGTCGGTAACTTGGTCTCTTGTGCATCAAACCCAGTCTCTCCTCCACGAAGGTGGTATTCACTTTTATCACTCCAGTATCCTGAGTCATAATGAAAAGAGTTCTGAAAAGAAGAGATAGGATAAAACATTCATATAACATCACAGACTTAACTAATTTTAAGTTAAATCGATACACTTATTCATTTATATATTTATCTCTTTATTTACTGACAGGGAACAAACCGCTGCTCTGAAAGCAAATGACCAGTAGAGGCTTTCTACCATATGATCACTACCGTCGCTGCAAAGTCTGGGAAGCAGTGATTGCCATTGGTGGGAAAACTCGCACCCCACCAATGTGCCCTGGGTTTGATTCCGCCCAAGTGTCCTACGTGGGTTGAATTTGTTGTTGATTCTCGTCCTTGCTCCGAGGGTTTTTTTTCTCCGGGTTCTCCGGCTTTCCTCCTTCCAGAAAAACCAACATTTCAGAATTCTAATTTGACTTGGATAGAGGACCCTGTTTCGTTTACAATAAAAAAATGTGGTGAAAGAAATTAACAATGTATGAATTGTGCAATAACTACGAAAGAAACATTTGTGAGCAATCGAACATTATGACGTTAGAAAACGCTACATTGAGGTGCATCCGTGCAAGCCTGACTGACAATAAAAAAACAATGTTCTTTCTTAATGATACTCGTGATGGGTAGGGAGCTGTAATATCATCAGTTATATCAATTAAACTTGGGCGATCTGTCTGCCCATTTCTCGGAAGTCATCAAATCTTGCAGCTCCCAGCTCTCTAAGAAAAGCCCTGTAAATGCCACACCTTGTTGCCGTCAATCTTCATGACTGGTGTCCATCCTCCATCTCCACATCCAAAATCTCCCAAGTGACACAACATAGAAATTGGTTTTGAGTCCACGTGAAGCTTAACCAGCTGACTCACCCTCAACCTGTTGAATATTAAAGTGTCAAGTACTAAGGGATTAAAATTAGACTATTTCAATAGGTTTAGACGGAAATTATCAGCTTATTCCATATTTAAGAAAAAAAAAAACATGTTCTGTGTTTCGATCGAGTTGTAGTAACATGAGTGAAAATATAGTCATTTTAACGTTGTCAGCATTGTTAAAGTAATGTAGTCATGGTAAAGTGGTATGTATTGTAAAAAGTAATGTAGTTTTCTTTAACTAAAAACCAAAGCAGATATTTGTAATTAAGTGAGTTTAAGTGTTAATAAATGTCAATGCAAAAAAAAAAAAAAAAAAAAAACACGAGTGAAAATTTGGCGAATGGTTCCACAGTTTTTTCGAGTTATAAACCGCAGAGCTGATATATACTTTATCAGTTCTAAAACAAACGCCACCCCTAACAGAACAGTGCTCAACAATAATGGAGCGGTAATACCAATGTATTTCTACTCAATGTAGTTTCACTTTCACTACTTGCACAATACCATAATGCACCTCTTCTACCCTCCAAAAATTTTGCATACTCATTGTTTGCAATTTCTCCTGGGATATGAACATGTCCCAAGAGTAATCTAAAACAATGCCTATGCAAATTTTTGGGGGGTAAAAGAGGTGTATTATCGGATTTGTGCAAGTAGAGAATGGACTTTTATACAGGTCTGTTTCGTAGACCAGCAAAGAGTTGGCCCACTCATCAGTTAAATTCCATATACACTGTAGCATCGCTAGGGTTGATATACATCAACAATTGAGGATGCGATTGAATTTAAGAAGAAACTTTCGCTTGTGCCCGCAAGTTGATACGAGTACATTACGTTTGTTAGGCGTTGCCATGGCCGGTTTATATATAATATAGAATTTCTCGGTATTACATAGATTACATCGTTTA
>JAHPZR010008598.1:0-2500 GCA_019787425.1 Platygyra sinensis
TTAACGAATGTTTCCACAGTAAGTGGAACAAGAATCCCTTTTGGCGGATTGCTTTTTTCGTTAACACAACGGACAAATATTTGCAATAACGAAGCCCACAGCTGCGGGAAAAGCTGCGTAGCCAAGGGACAAGAATCGTAGCATGCCAAGTAGTACAGTCTTACAATATCAGACATGCAAAGTATACAAAGAGCATTTATTTTATCCTTCGAGTTGTATGTTACATGTACAATACAACTTTCTACAATGCCACATTAAACATCAATAAGCAAACTACAAGTTTTCAGCGCTAGCTTATGGCAGTACTGAAGTGGCAAAACAAGGCACGAATGAATAGCACACAAGGGAAAAACACAACAAAATTAGGCATTAGTGTGCACTACTTACGAATTCGTCCTCCACTTTTCTTTCTTCAGCCCACAAAACAAAAGTCCATGAACAAATAGCATTTAAAAATTTTCATCAGCACGAAAAAAAAGTCATATTTTATATGTTTTGTAAAATCAAACAAGCTACAAAAATTTGCGGTTCAAAACCTTAAAGAACATAACACGACCTTAAAAAAAGGAAAAACGGTACCTCGGGTGACATTGGAAAAGCTGAAAGTTTCGTTTCGGAAGAGCTGTTGTTGTCGCCTCAGGAAACTGAAAACACCGTTTCGATCCTTTCGATGACAGTCACAACATCTGCACGGGTCAGGGGGGCTGGAAGCCCTTCCCATGATACAGCGCGTCAAAGTTCGGGCGAGTTTTCACAGGTGTAAACAGAACCTTGTCATAATTCAAGGTCATTCGCAGGTTTTCACTTGGTTGCTACTTCGATTTGGTTCATTGTTGTGACCTCAAGGCTGGTTATATCTTCTGTTCATGCTTTAAGGAAAATGTAAAGTAAGATTTCAATGTTTGTAAATGTTTTTTTCAATCTGTTATCTTTATCGCGAAAGTTGTCAATTTCTGCCCTTCGGCAAAATGGCTGTCATCCCGCAAAATGCCATATAAACTCTGACCGATTGCCAACTTATACCGTGCATGATTTCTAGATAGATTCCATAAATTGTTGTTTCAATATATAGAAGATCTTAAAGTCGATTGATCTCGAATTAACTTCACTGTTTGATACGTGAAAAACAAGCACCGAGTTGAGTGTCTTTTCACTGGGTTCCTTTTGCCAATTAGGAAATGAAGAAGAAATCAGGCGGGCGCAAATTTACTTTGGTGTTTGTACATGAGTTTTTAAGTTAGGCTTTGGCATAATATTGCTGGAACCAACTGCAGTTTCCATAAAGAGATGCACATATAATTTTAGATGGTATTAAGTGAAACATTATTGCGGTTTTTCGTATTTTTGCCCTGCGGTATGACATTTCACTCGCTCCAGCAAGATGGCCGTCATCCTGAAAAGTCACCTGTAAACAATGACTTACAGGCGAAATAAAGTTGGAGCTGTTGGCCAACAAATACTAAAAACGAATTTTCCGATATTTGATTTCCCCCAAATGTCAATGAGCTGAAATTAACTTCCAGGCTATAAGCCTAAATAAAAGCTCATTTTCTGATCTCCCGAAGATGCTCAGTCAGTAAAAAATCACTTGCTCACGACTTCCACCAGCCAGACAGGGTAATGCGGCAGAAGCTTCTTGGTTGGCAAAATACCGCAGAGATGCAATTAGAAGACAGAGAAATAAATAATTTTTGTAACCTTCAAATAAAAATTACTTATGTTTAAAGCCTGTCATTGATATGATGCTAATTACGCATTCTGTGTAATTTATAGTAAAGGATCAGTTATTATGCAGTACTATAGCTGTGTCGGCATGGAACCAGATAAGTTACACATACGAAATCAGGCTTAAACTGTTGAATAACATTTAAACAAGTAAACAAACTGCTCTGTTGATTGAGGTCCCTGTCACCAAGGGCAATTTGACTTTTATACTATAATAGTCACTTGATACAGTAATACTGGAGTGTTGCTTTGAAGTGTACATGCTTGATAGTCAGTATTGACTTCCCAACAAATGACTTTTTAAGCATCTCTAAGTTTCAGCATAGCAACCATGGAACTCGCACTCTAGGATAAGACCAAAGTATATGTATCGGTCTCTCTTTGGGTCATGATGAATTCCCAAATTCTTGAGATGCATTAAAAAAAGAACATTCCACATCCTATGCCTAAATTTTTGATGTCAAATCCTGTCAAGATATGTTGAATTTAGGGAATCCTGCACCATAGTTTGGTCAAATTCCAGATCCTGGTTATACCTTCCAGACCCAGCTAAGTGTAACAAAGTCAATAATCACTACTGACCATGGCCAGGTGAAGGTAAACTCTGCATATGAGCCAAGTGGCCCAGATCAGGCCTGAGTTCTTTAACATGAAGCAATTAGGAGTACTTCTACTGCCCCCTAGATAGGATGCTAGTCCATACAGCTGTAGCAAGGTTGAGAGGCACTGTGAGAGTAAAGTGTCTTGACCAAGAACACAACACAATGTCCTGGCC
>JAHPZR010008598.1:12500-15702 GCA_019787425.1 Platygyra sinensis
AGCTATTATTTGGCTACGAAACATTTCATAGGGATGTCATTCCAGATTTCTTTAAGCATCGGAAGCAAGCGAATCTCCTGTAAGTCATATTTCCACATCACCATAAGCGCGTGGAGATGTTTGCCGTTCAGCGATCAGATGAAAATGAGCTCTAGGGGAAATTTCGCCCGGCATGCTTTGCGAGTCGTGACCAACACCACTTGGCATCTAGCTTAGAAGATGAATGTATTAACCTGTCGAATAGTTTATACTACTGTTATATTCTTCTCGAATTTTGTTATAGTTACGATTAATTGGTAATAAGACTTCGTGTCGTACAATTCAGGGGTAATCGTGCTCTTAACTTCAAATTACTCGCACGATTACTCCCTGAATTGTACTCCACTCAGTCCTATTACCATTATTTTATTAAATCCATTTTGAAATCACTGGCTATTCTTGCAATCTGATTGGCTCTCAGGGGTGCAATTTATTCACGAATCGCACTATTTTTTGCTCTAAATCGCATCTTTTTCTCAGCCAATGGGAAAGGGACAGTAAAACAAAACAATTGACGAATTTTATTAATTACAGTTTCTGAATAATGATAATGAGCTCCTTCAGGCTGAAGATCTTCTTCACAAGAAGTTCCCAACATTCAGCGTCCATTTTGACGAATGTTTTGGCATTCTTTCTTCAACATCTGCTCAAGATCCGTATACCGAGTCCAGTAAAACATAAATAAACGAAAACCACACAACAACAAATTCATAGCCATCTCAAGAAGGAACATGCTTCCAGGTTCGCGGCAGTTTCAAACGAAGCAATACAAGAGCTCAACTTTGTCGCTGTGAATTAACATACGTAGTCTTTCGACAGATTTCGACCCGCTCCACAAAACAGTGAATGAACGCCATCTTGAAAAAATATATCTTGAAACAAATTAACGGCGCCGCACGAACTTGACAAGGTTCCGAGCATAATAAAGTTCTGTGCCGACGTCACAAAAAGAAGCAGAGATACTAACGAGATTGAATCCCTTAAAATCATGCAGAGTGCCATTGAACAGTATTTGAAAGAGAAAGCCATCCAAAGCTGGGCATCGTGCAGTCGAGGGAGTTTCACTCAAAAGAACTTTTCAACTCAGAAGAAAATTATCCATCGCAGAATTATACCCACTGCACCCTCAAATTCCTTCTCTAAAGACAACAAGAAGTCTCAGCCTCAACCACAGAAGAAAGGCAGGTCTTCCATCATCGATTCAGGCGACGAAAATCGAACTTTGATGCATGAAAGAGTCACTATTTTCGTTCCACTTCACAACTGCTTGTTTGTTTGTTATGCTTGAATGAGTTTTCGTCACATGACAACGTTTTGCATACTAAATAGGATGTCAAATCGTTTCCGGTTCCGCTATTTCTAACAAACCGGCTCGGCTTGGAACAATACATCAAAATCTAAAATTTACAGGCCATAAAAGTGTGCGGTTTCAAAATGGATTTAATAAAGTGGTAATTGAACTTCGGGTCGTGCAATTTTGGTCTCAAATCATACTTGTGATTTTGAAATCACGGCGTATGATTTCAGACCAAATTGCACTCCACTCCACTCAGTTCAATCACAGGTAGCCCAAGCTCTCTGGTTACCGTCAACATGACATTGCGTAATGGCGTTATTATGAGAGTTTGTATGGGAAATACATCAATCCTACGGAATAGTTCAAAATAAGGGGAAAAGTAATAAAATCGACTTACCTTTTCTTGTTGTGAGTATAACTTCTGTTTTCATTGCGTTTGGGGGCGTTTTGGGGCGTTTTAGCGCGATTCTAGCGAGATTTAGCTTTCTGTATTCCTCTCATATAGGAATTATATATAGAGAGGAATACAGAGAAGCTAAATCTTGCTAGAATCGCTCTAAAAACGCCTCCAAACGCCATGGAAACATACGTTATACACACAGCAAGAAAAGGTAAGTCGATTTTATTATTTTTTCCCCTTATTTTGAACTATTCCGTAGGATCGATGTAATTCCCATACAAACTCTAATAATAACGCCATTACGCAATGTCATGTTGACGGTAACCAGAGAGCCTGGGGTTACCTGTGGTTTCAATTACCATTATTAAGAATAGCTGACTGTTAGGATCGAGAAACGCCGGTCAACGACCCATTTGGCAAATCGTTCATATTTTGCCCAAAAATACACTTAGGTGACCTAATTCTAAAAATCATATTTACAGATTCCAGCGAATTTTTATTTTTTAGAAATTCGCGAAAATTTAAAAGCCGGTCGAAGTGCGATTTTTGGCGTAATAAAATGACCGATCGAAATAAGGTGCGAAGTCGAAGCGCTGCTAAGGTCTTACCTAAATTCAATTGACTTCAAACTTCACACAAATGTGGAACAACCATTCTAATTTATTTTTCGTTTTAAACTTATCTCAGATATGTTTATCTAGTGGTCTACCGAACCATTTTAAAAACACCTCTCAAGCGTGTTAAAAATGGCGGCAAAATATAGGTCATGTTTAACAGTATAAAAGTGCATCTGGTACCTCACCTTTTCGATTATTTTACTTTACAGCTTTAAAATATCATTATTGAACATATACCATGCCAAGTTTCATGCTCGAACTCGAGTATTTCCCTTTGAGAAAAAACGAAAATCTATGTCAATGTGTTGGGCGCAAGTAACACAATATTTATACAACGAATAAGAGACAAATGAATTTCAATGGCGATAATAAAAGGCTACCATTAATTAAAAATCCCGTCAATCTCACTGCTATTTCCACTACCTAAAAACTGTTTTTAGACGTTTTGGAAACATTACGTTTTAACTTTGTTTACTTCGTGTTTGCCGTCCTGTCTAGTTTGTCATCCCGTGTGTTCCCGTAAACAACCTGTAAACTGGTTATCACTACAAACGCAAGAGATTTAATTTCCTGGAAACTTATGTTTTCTATTCACCACAACGCTTTGAGTTCGTTAAGATACAATAATGGGTCAACTTGGAATGCTGCGTTCAAGCTCAAGAATTCGAGAGGTTAATCCGGCAATGTATTACCGGTAAAACACAAATCAAACCGAGAGTCATCAAAAGCGTAAGTTAAAAGTTTGAAATAAATTGCGCCTATGTAAATTGGAAACAAGTGAAAATTGTGAAACGGTCCGACCCTCAAACAAATAAAACAAAGCACAGTTGTGAAGTGGGAACGAAAATA
>JAHPZR010008599.1:0-11314 GCA_019787425.1 Platygyra sinensis
AATTACTGTTCTCCAATTTTGGAAGTTGATTTTACTTGCCGGGAATGCTGTTTTTGTTTTTTTTCTTTATTAGCTTTCAGCGAGTCTCTAGAGACATTTCATGACATATTTCCTGATACATTTTCACATATATCTCCTCGTGCATATTTACTGCAAAGTTCCAAAGCGGAAAATTCAATTTGAAGCGTGATGTTTGTCTTTTTGCCCAAGACAGCTGAAAAACGAAAGCGAAAAATATCTCAACTAATTACCATTTAACAAAGAGCATTTTGTGAAAGAATATTTTCATGAAATTCTAGCTTTCATATGGGTAACACAAACAAGCGTTACAGAAAGCCGAACAGACAACCTTGTCTCGTTAATCTTCGCACGTGTTCCTGGCAAAAGTTCCCATGAGAAAATATATGTTGTTATTAAAGGGTTTCCTTGCATGATTTGCGCTATCTTTTGGCAAGAAAAGTTATTTCCTTTTCGGTAACCCACAACACGGTCCTGGGGATCGGTTGAACCTTTTAAAACAAAAAACAAATGACCAAAATAACCAAGGAAACCCTGGGGCTGCATCTGACACGCGGGGTTAACTCGTCAAGGTTGTACAACAAGAAATATCGCTAAGAATATTTGTTGATCGGTTTCCCAGGTATTAAGAGTTTTTATGATGACTGTAAATAACAAAAGTGAAAGAAATGACTGAGGCAAGTGTCTCAGTTCGCCTGTTACTAGCTAGGGCCCTGGGTATGGAGTTTCTAGATTTCAGTTCAGCAAGCAAAGTTGAAATTTATGTAATCGCCATACAGTTATACTAAGATCTATTTATCGCTACACGTAAGCACTATTGTATTGAAGGTAGATTGCAAGTAATTCTTAGGTGCCTTTCAATTTATATCTTGTAATTTATTTTCAGTTCTTTATTCTTTTTTACAGTGGAACCTCGATTTAACGAAGTCCCTGGGGATCGGCCAAATTTGTTCGTTATATCGAAAACCTCGATATAACGAATTTGAGGCGAAACGACCAAAATGTTTGTTATATCGAGGTCATATATATATGCACAGTCAATGATTGATTTGTAACACAGATGACTTCCGTGGAAACACTATAGTGCCAATGTCTATGGCATATAATAAGCCGCTGACTGAAAGGTTGTTGTCTCTTTACCATAAGGATTAAAGGATTTGTTGACTAATCTGTTCAGCGTTTATCTTCTGTCACGTGTTGGCATTGTAATTTGTTATATCGAGGTAGATTTTACATTTGGGCGTCCGGATTGTGTTCGTTATATCGAAGAATTCCTTATATCGAGGTTCGTTATATCAAGGTTCTATTCCATGCCTTTAACTGTAACTTTGACCGGGACACAGAATATCGTTCGTCATATGGAGGACTTCGTTAAAAAGAGGTTTGTTAAATCTAGGTTCCACTACTTTTGTCTGATTGGTTGATTTGTCACCCTATTAATCAGACTCTTTTCGAGCGCGCGCTGCCGAAAATTTTAAAACAGAGATGGCGTCCCAAAGGGCGATTTCATGTTGACTGTGCTTTATTGCTTGTTCTGGAGTTTCAGGAAAATGTTGGAGGTTTTTTTTACTTTGTCCCTCTTTTCAGAATGGCTGGAAAATGTTGGGTGATAAAGCTCAAACGTTTCGTAGGTTACCGATTTCGCTTTTACTGGCAAGCAACCGTTTCCCTCGTTGTTTCTCCTGCCTCTTGTTGCCGTTTGTATGGTGGAAAAATGTTCCACAACAGGTGCCAAAAACAAGTTCCTACCGCACGTATGTAACGTTTAGAGAAAAGGTAGTGTGTAGAAAATGCTGTATTGAGTTAATTATATAACAAGACGGTTATAGTGAAAAGGAATATCTTTTTAAATTACTGATTCAATGCGGGTATCAATCTGAAGTAATTGATAAAAATCACTTCAGTTGGCTTCCTAGGCTTGTTAACTTTTTAGTTATTTTAGGAAGCCAACACCCTTTTAGTTTGAAATTTTATTTCATGCTAATTTAATTTTTTTCAAGAATAAGGGTGACTAAAGTTGTTGTTGTCCTTAAATTTCAATATGATCTTACTGAAGAAATTACTCTCTCCACTCTGAATTTTTCTGTTTTTATAGACATTGGTAAGATCGGAAAGTTACATCAAAAATGGCATTGATGTACACATCAAGTGAGGGAAAGCTTTTGAGCTGTTGTACTAACCAATTTCAAGCACCCCTTTGATTTAATAATTAAAATTATCATGCCATTATACAGCACAATTAGGACTATTGTGTTTGAAAGCAGAAACATTTCACGCAATATTGCTTGTAGGTACCGTTGTTGCTTTCAAGAATATATATTGTTTAGTTGCTAGTTTTGTATATGCGTTAAGAATGATAAATGGATGTGATGTGACCCAATACTGTTCAAGAAAACAAAAAAGTGCCATGCAACAAACTGTAACCATTGTGAATCAAAACAGTCACCACCGCTATTTTCCCTTTCGTAAACAAGCGACACTTAGAAAACTCTCAAAACATTTTTCTCTACTAAATTGAAGAAAAAGGAAAATATGTAAGTAACCACCTAGCGTCGAACCTGGAACCTCTGTTCCTAACATCCCTCTTATACCACTGCACTACCAGGTTCAAAATTTAATTATACAATGTGACTTTCTTAAATATTAATGATAGAGCTGCGCCAACCTACAAATGAAAGTTTACTGCAAGCAAACCAGTGTGAATATGAACAATTAAGCACTTGGTGAGTGCATTTCACTCCATCAACAAATTATAACCAGTTTCTACCTTGTCCAGGCCTGAACTAAAGCAGATATAGCATCGTCCATTCTGAAAGGCTTGGTTGCCAATTATGGCATCGACCATTAAAAATAGGCATTGCTACCTGTTAAGAGGCTTGCCTTTCCAATCAATGAAATCATTAAAATTATAAATATTACGCACAAATAAAATGAAGTGCACTGTAGTGATGTAATCCACCATAAGGAAAAAGATGGCGACTGGTACATTTACCTATAATGCTTTGTGCACGAAACTTTAAAAGAGCGTATAAAACACAAAGAAAAAATTTAAGTCATTCAAACTCAAGAAGAATGCTGTTGGTGTAGGAACGACTGCCGTTAAACCATATATTTTTATATGCCCAGTGGACTTAGTTTGGTTCGCAAGGTATTGTGGTAAAATGTACAGCTGCCATATTTTTCCTCGCGGTGGATTATGTTTATGTCACCTGGTTTGAGAAAAGGGGTACAGAGCTAAAGGAAGCTCTCACAAGTGGATACCCTCAGAACCCCAAAAAGGTGTGCTTAACTGTAACTGTCTGCTAATTTCAAGAATGATTTTCATAAGGGGCCACTAAATGAATGGTTTTCATCAACAGTAGTCAACAATGCCGCTCATTTTAAGAGCTGTAAAACGCGAAGTTTTATAAACTGAATTTCGAAAATTGAATTCCGACCTCAAATCAATCATCCGACAAGTGGTAAACAGCGGATCACCGGAAACCAGATACGAAATTTTGCCAGGGCATAGTGTACACATTATACAGTCACCCATTAATGGGAATTTACATATGACAAAGGAACACAAAAGTCTTGGAGGTTTGAAGACAAATTTTAATTTTGAGGTAAAACAAAAAGTAAATTTATCGGTCGCAACATTCACTTCACTTGAAAATAAAATGGATTAACTCAAAAACACAAAGGTACCCAGAATATGTAAAAATAACTTCTTACCAATGTTGGACTCGAGTTTAGAAAAGGATTGACGCAAAATAGAATGGTGAGATGTTCTTGTTTAACCACACTTTGAAATCGAAAATGAGAACAACATGGTTTCCTCATCTCCGCAATATGAGAAGAAGAAAAATCTAAAATATAAGCTCCAGGAACCAGTAATACGTTTTACTTACCACAGTAGCTATGTTCCTTTTGTTTAGCGTCGACTGATAAGATCTGTGGTACTCTTCGGAGTACTGCAAAAATGAATCAACGCTTGGCTTGTTTCACCTTTGTTGCATGGAAATCGCCATCTTTGTCGATGACATGTGTGCACGAAAAGCGGATTATCGACCCTAAGATTGCTATAACAGATATAAAACGGGCATTTTCTCTTCACTTTGAATTGCTTTTCACGGTTACATGCTTTGCCATGGCTCAAGCCTCATTTGCATAAAATCCGAAAAACAGTAATTATTCTGCCAGGATTTGGTATAATCTGTGCAGAACTTGCAGCCTAACCACTCTCGACGACCTTAACATTGTAAGACCAATAACATCTGATAAAATGGGTCACGTGACTATAATTAATTGTTTTATTTTTTTGAAAAACAACTGAAAATGGGCCGCCGAGATGACATACAATAACTGTCAAATCTAGTATTTTTACAATTGTGCTAATGGCCCCTGCCGGAATCTGTCCTGAATGGCTGACTAAAATATTCAATTTAGAAGTTATTACGTAAAAGAGGTCACGTGACCTTCTGTCTTTCCATATATAGCCTTAAATAATTGAGGGGTTCATCCATTCAGGACAGAAATAATTGCCTTAGAAAGTGGTTAAAACTTTATTATTGTTAGTTTTTTCAGATAGCTCACTATCCTTGGCCCATTTTAGAATTCATATTGAGCAGGCCTATGACGTCACGAGTCACGTGACCACCCCAAAGACATCTTAAGGAGTTTGAGGATACTAAGTTTTGTTTGTGGTAAGTTTTTGGCAACCCCTGGGATAAAAACAACGTTGCTTTAGACCAAAAGCGGTTTTAGCTTTCCAGTGGTCTGCACTGGATATGAGCCATGCCTTAACATGCTTGAGTGGTTTTTACATGTTTCCAAACAGGCCTCCTTTTTTCATTTACATGGTTTTTACATGTTTCCAAACAGGCCTCCTTTTTTCATTTACATGGTTTTTACATGTTTCATACAGGCCCCCTTTTTGCATTTCCATGGTATTTACAGGGTTACAAACATGACATTTCCAGAATTTTTATAGCATTCGGTTGAATTATTTACAAATTTTTACACGGTTTAGTAGAGCAATTTACATGTTTTTTACAACAGAAGATACTGTAAAAGTGCTTAAAATATTTTACAGGTTTTTTACATGTTCTTCAAATAATCTTTGTCGAAACAGACAATGTAAATCGCCATTTACAGAACATTTACATGCTGTATTAAAAGCTGTAAATTTCCTGTAAATTTATTTTACAATACCCCAACATGTAAATTGAAATTTACAAACAATGTAAATCAAGATTTACATACTGTAAATTAAAATTGACATGTCCATGGAAATTTTCAACTTTTTCAGTGATTTATCCTCCAACGTGAAATTTCAAGGGAAGGGCCTCCACAAAGGTAAGTTTCAGAATTGTTTCAACTGTTATTGTCACACGTGTGAATATATGAAATATCATATATTTGAATTGAGGAGATAGACAGCATTGATCATTGCAGTTATCCACGAAAAGTAAGAAGCTGCGAAGTTAAAGCCTAAAAAAATTCACACTTAAACTGGACTCGAACCAATGATCACCTCAGCATGCTGCGAGTAGTCTGTACCAACGGAACGTTCTGATTGGCTGTTGAGTTTGTGCATATGATTAAAATTGCATGTCATTAATAAGCTTCGGGCAGGGTTCAGAAAGTCTTCGGGAGATATTCGGAAGCCTTGGGAAATGATCGGGTTACCATGGCACCAATAGTTTTGGTCAGCATAGGGTTACCATGGCAACACTTTTGTAAAGGGATCACGAAAAGTTCCCTCATCCATGTGGGAGGTGTTAGTCTGTCCCCTATGACCGAAATGCAAGCGCAGTGACACAAACACACTGTTTTTACTGTTAAAAGCATTTTTATTGAGAAAAAGTTAAAAGACTACAAATTTGCATGCATATGTAAGTAAGAATCCAAGATGACGGAGGTTATTTTCAAGAAATCAAGAGCCGAATTAAGAATGCAAGCTGGTGGCATCGGCTTGGACACCCTGAGCACCAGTGAAACCTGGAAATGAGGCCGCAGCTTCCCACAGGAAGGAGGATGAACGCAGCAGTCTGTTTTGGGCACCACCGGACGCAAAAGCCTGGGATCGTTCTTATGGATTTCCATAGGAACCTAATTGTTAAAAATCTTTCAATGTTCTGTGGCTCTAAACGACAGAAGTCGTCTGGCAAGGGTGTCACGCATCACGCAAAATTCATTTTAAAAACAAAGAATATATTTTCCAAAAATCATGGTGTTACAAACTAGGCTGTGTTCTGAGTGGCTGGCGCCCATACGCTATTTACAAACAAGATGTGTGCGTACTGATGAAGGGAGAGAGTGTGTCTTGTCAGATGAATGATATTTTCTTATTAGAAAATAATGTTCTAATTGATCATTGCTTTTATGATATTTGGTGGATCCTAAAGGAGCCATTTTAACTCGTGAAGCGCATGCGCGAAACGAGTTATCGTGAGTTGTGGGCAGATGTGTCACTCGATGGGCTGTAAACTTTATGCAAATGAGGAACGCTCGAGGCCTAGTTTTAAATTGCTGTCATCTTTAATTGAAATAAGCTGTTTTAAAGGTCTTAATTAAAAGATATATTAAAGTTAAAGAAGACTCGGCTACCGAAATCGTAAAATCGATGAGCAGCACAAGTTCTCACTGGATGCTGAATTCGGAGAGGATAATACAGAGGAAGACCCCAGACAACTCAGCGGGCTCGAGTCTCTAGGGCTAATTTGTCCTTTACCAAACGACTGTCAGTGAGTATATTTGGTGTTTGTGGATTTTTCGGACACTCCGGAGTGCCTTTTTTAAAGCCTAGCGGTCACATGTGTTCATTCGTCGGCAAATAGAGTCGCAACGTTTGTTTTGAGGGGAGGTCTTTATGGCTTGTTTTGCACCAGGACTCTCCGCAAGCTACACACAACACAGTTAAGCCTAAACAAGATGTTTTGTTCAAGAAGCTTGATTTCCAAGAAATCGGAGTGAATCAACGTAGTAGTTAAAGAATACATTAATCGTCGCGATCACTGACTGGATCTGGAGAGAGTTTAACATTCACCATTACGGGCCGTTTGTGTTGGACGTTTTTCGACATGGTGAAAGAAAAGTTGTTGACACAGTTTGTCTTGTTATTTTTCCTTTGATTTCCTTGAAGAAAGACCAGTTTCCAGCCTGAACGGGAAAGGAGTCAAAGCTGTAGTTTTGGGACCAGAAAGTTCTGACACGGAAATTAAGGATGCTTTTGAAGGTAAATACAAAGTCCGTGTGTTTGCTAAGTCGGTGTTCTGTCAAGTGGGTTTTGAATACAGACCGCGAATTTAAAGCAGTTTCCTGGACTTTACAAAACAAAAAGCCGGGTAATGTACAGTATTACATCCAAGTTTAATTCAAATGTTTGAACCACGAGTAAAGCCACGGCCGATAAATTGACTGCAAAAGCCGTCGGCAAAAACTCAAGCTCAGTCCGCACGTGAAGAATTAGTTTAAACATGCTGTCACTCAACCTCGTTCCCAGGGTCTCTCATCTTACCGCCCCTAAGGCGAGCGAGGAGAGACCCTGGCACACGTTGGTCACGTGCCGCTTTGACAATTAAGAACATCAGGGAGGGGTCCTCTGTAATCAGGCAATTTGTCGCTTTGAGCTTTGTCAAATTCAAAGTATCGCGCTGTGCTGCGACTGACATTACCCGCGATGTTTAGCAGTACTTAGCCTTCAGGATGAAATTTCGAATATTCAGATTGTTGCAAAAAACATAATAATGGTTCTAGAAAATTGTATAGCTTTCTCGAAGTAAAGCTACGGCAGTCTCTGAAGAAAAGCTGGCTGGAAGAAGATAACATAATATTCGTGATCAAGAAGCAACACACTGTGAGTCCACTGCATGTGCCTTCAGTTTCAATCAATAATCCAGTCCCAGAGTCACAACATAGAAAAGGAGTAAGCATTATTTTCACGGAACATCTTAATCTTTGTCCTTGGAGAACAAATACTAAAAACCTCAAAACATGTCTTACAATCGAACGGCGAGCCTGAACAAAGTAGTCAAAGTATAAGCACGGTATGGCAAACTTTTTTTTGGCAAATTACAGTGGTGTCAAACTCTGACAAACGACATGCAGTTAACATCGGAAACCATGCCGACCTAAGACTTCAAAAATATGCTATAGCAAAGTCAAACGGCTCCACTCTACTTATAATTTCCATTCCGCCTAAGAGGGCAGATTTCTTTTGTATCAGAAACACCGCGCACACTTTTTCCTTTTTAAATAGTTTTTTCTGCCTCATCTTGAATGGAAATTTATTGTTATTGAACTTTCTGTCGCATTTCTTTCATTTGGTTACCTTTCTTTGGCAAATTTAGGTATTTAAAGTTAACAGTATTTTTGCATCGTGGATTTCTGCATATTTAATTTACAGCTACCTCCGCGACCGTGTTTGTTTACTTTATTCGCGTCGTCCAGGTACAAGTTTTTAGTTTTTGTCAGCTGCTACAAAACACCTGAGAAAAGAACTAAGTGGGCACTAATTTAGCACAGTTGAAATAAGATTTATCCCAAAATAATTGGCTATTTTAGTCGTCTTTTTTATTTACAACTTTCATCTTTCTTTCACTACGCCGTATTATTTGTCGCAGACGAAGAAATTTTCGGATTTTTTTGTCTCTAAATATTGTTGTTTAAATATGTCTTTTCGCTTTTATTTTCCAGTATTTTCTCTAATGTTAACTATCCGCGCTATAGTAAATGAATTGAAATTTTGTTGTTTTCAGTGTCGTTTTGTCCTCCAAAGTCAGCATAATTATTAATGCCTTGAAATCTGATCTTAAGGACGTTCGCGCCCAAAAACTTCCCACGCACTGATTTTTTTAAAACTTTGTCTGCAGGTAGAAAATGATAAGTTAAGATTAAAAACGTAAAAAAAATCGGGGGTCACCGAATTCGTTTTGAAGATAAGGCGTATCACAGACCATAGCATTTCTAGGATTTCCAGTCATTTGAGGCGATTTTGCTCAGATTCATTACTATCGGCATATAGTTAATTTGAAGAATCATATCTAAGTTATGTGTGTTTAACACAGCACATATAGGCCTATTTGATAGATCTTTGCTACATATGTCATTAAATCAGCTAGAATTAGCCTTAAAAAATACAACTTCTAAGTTACGCATACCTGTATCCACGTACAAATTCGACCCTATTTGAATAATATATGAGAAATAATTAAAACTTCCCACGTGCAGATTTTTTTTTGTTTTTTAGTATAATGGAAAGAATCAGAAAAGGAAGTGATCTGCCGAAAAAAAGTGGGGGTCACCGAGCATCCAACAAAAATATTCGCACACAAAGTTAACGCAAAGGTCATCAGCTCTATGTTTTGTTGAGTTTTCGACTCGGTGCGCGCGCTTGAAAATGACGTGGCACGCTCGTGACCAATGAATAGCGTGCGCACTAGAGATGCGCAGTAGCAATGGGCGCGAACGTCCTTAAACATGGTTGTGATTACTGGGCATATGGTTCATTACTCTCCTTACGCTGGCTCTGAAATATATCAAAAAAAATCCAGGGAATAAGGGGTAGGCTGTGAATCATTAAGTCACACCCAGATTTTAAATTTGAATCCGAGTCGATTTCATTTTATCGAAATAAAAGTCTACTTTTGGCAAGTCTAAGTGGAGGCGTTCATACAGCATGTAAACATTAACTTTAAATGGCACCCTGGAACTGAGCTCTTTCCTGTGGATACTACAGACAACTTGTTCATTCTATATTCTTTGTTATTGGCATACTACATTGGTTACGTGAGTTGGAAGTCTTTTCCTCTCTGTTTGCTTAATTTTCTCTAACTTCCCTTAACAAAGAAAAAGAGAAACCCATCTCGTAAATCAATTGATAATTTATGAATGAAGAAGAAGAAAGAATTGCCCTCAGCGGGATTTGAACCCACGTCCCCCTGAACACCGGTCGGGTGGGATGACCACTACACTATCAGGACAACCACGCTGGCAACGCTGTTATTGTAGATAGTGAGTCGGCCAGACGTGAGTATCCCAGGATTCTTTCAGGGGTGAGATGGGAAAGCCTGTAACCCCTTCATAGCCTTAAACCCAAGGATCGACATTAACGATCTTCATTCATAAATTATCAATTGATTTACGAGATGGGTTTCTCTTCTTCATTCATTGCTATGTATATAAATAAGCCTGCATCATTAAATTGATCCTTCTGATTAGCTGATGCCCAAGTTGGTGTTTGCCTGTGAATCGTTAATATATATATCTATATATCTATATATCTATATATAATTGTGTAGTTTTGAGCGGGGAAATAACAACAACTAACTGCTTCATTTACCTTAGGATCACCAACCTATTCCCTTCGGAAGGCGATTCACAGTGATTTCTGAGAAATATCGATTAGTAGTATGTAGTGGGAACAGAAATCGAAACAACTAAGGAAATGAGTGAAAATGTGTTCAGCCGGGAATCGAACCCGGGTCTCCTGGTTACCGGTCAGATGCCTTACCACTAGGCCACTGAACCAACCCCGCCATTCAGCCGAATTGGAAGGACCTTTACATGGCAGGCTCTGAGGAGAATCGCACATTTTCAGCAGTTAGGATCGCGTCACTATGCTCAAGTTGATCAGCGATTCACAGTAAATTTCCCCCTAGATATGAAATAATTGTGTAGTTTTGAGCGGGGAAATAACAACAACTAACTGCTTCATTTACCTTCATTTACCTTCATTTACCTTCTTTTACCTCGATATTTCTCAGAAATCACTGTGAATCGCCTTCCGAAGGGAATAGGTTGGTGATCCTAAAAAGAGCTGTGTAAAATCTTTCGTGACAACGACTTAAAGATCACAGTCGAGGCCAATAAAACCAAAGTTAACTTTCTAGACGTCACGCTCGACCTTCGAAGTGGAAAATACTGGCCGTACACAAAAGAAGGAAATATCCCGCTCTATGTTCATAGAAAATCTAACCATCCACCCTCAATTCTGAAAAACATACCCGAATCCATCAACAAACGGCTCTCCGAAATTTCCTCTGACAAAGAATGCTTTGACAGCGCAAAACAAGTATATCAAGAGGCACTCGACAAAAGCGGCTACCGTCACGACCTTTCATATAAAGTTACACCCAGTCAGACAAGGCGCAGAACCCGACAACGCAACATCATCTGGTATAACCCGCCATACAGCAGGAACGTAGAAACAAACGTCGGAAAATGCTTCCTTTCTCTCATTGACCAGCACTTCCCAAAGTCTAACCCCCTCCACAAAATTTTTAACCGGAACACACTTAAATTAAGCTACAGT
>JAHPZR010008601.1:0-10000 GCA_019787425.1 Platygyra sinensis
CATCGCTCTCCTCCTAAACCAATTAAAATTTGAAAAAACTGACAACGTCTTCATTAAGGGCATACACTCAGGCCTTTGGCAAAATTTTCTTTTGTTGCTAGCTCAAATGGTCGTTGAGCAGGAAGCTGACAAACTTTTCAGTTAGATTTTCTACTGCCGCATTTTTTTAGGAAAAAGTAATCATGGCCATTTTCTAAAACACTATTTATTAAAGTACAACTTCGCTTAAAAATATTCTTGGAGAAAGGTTCTAGTAAACTTTAAGAACAAATAATAGAATTTGGCCCATTCTGGTCACGTGACTGATGACGTCACAGCATTAAAAATAGCAAAAATGTAATTTTCATAAAAATATCCACCCATATCCAAATTTTTGTTTCCTCGCGTTTAAAGCAACGCGAGATAGCACTTGTACCCAGACTCCCACTTTTTGAAAATTGTACATAGCTCCCTTAATATTTATATTTTGTTCGGTACCCGGGCAGTCCGAAATGGCTCACACCATTGTGCTTTAAACCACGTTGACTGCTTTTTCAATAACAAAATAATTTTGTCACAGTGAGCAAAAACGCACTTCAGAGCAAAGTCACGTGACCAATGACGTCATCGCCCTAAGTCTTGTACAATTATTAGTTTATGGTAAGACTTATTTCTAGACAACGTGGGGGTCTTGCTGCCCTCAAACTGACCAAGTTATTTGGGATTGACGATTTTCCAGCTGCAAAGGATTCTGGGAAGGTTCTTATTATAATTATATATTGTTATTTAATTATTATTATTATTATTTTACCTATTTAACTTGTGAAACTTGTGATAATAGCAAGTATAGCTTTCCGTTTAAGGAAAAGTGGGAAAAGTAGTGAAAAAGAGAGAGAGACAAACAAGTTCAGGTGGCTGCAGCTGGCAAGAGTCTCTTGCTCATTTCATCAGTTTGATGGATCAATACTACTACTCATTATCAAACTGCACTTCAGAGAGTATAAATAACGCTTAAGACGAGTACAAATATCACGCGGTATTTGTACTCCAGAGGACCGGTTAGACAGGTTTCCTGCCGTTGACCAATCAGTTAGCTGGATTTCCCACGCCAATTCCGTTCCTCTTCGCATACTTCTGTCACGCATTCCCTGTAAATTTCGCTTGCACGAACATACCAATTTGGCGTGTTGGATAATAAATCTCTTATTAGTCGTTTTGTTGTGTAGTATCGCTGAGAATTTTTACTCGTTGTTTGTATTTTGACTCGCCCTACGGGCTCGCAAAAATACGGTGCAGCTCGTAAAAATACTCAGCGATACTACACAGCAAAACGTCTAATAAGATATATAAATTACATACACTACACTCTTTGTCATTTAATACTAGATACAGTAATGGTATAATCACACAAATGATCCATTCAGCACAGTCACACTAAGGAACAGTTTCTCACGTTTCAGTTTTTTAACGGCAACAATAGCATGTCCTGGATATCCATTCAATCCCCACACAACAGCTTTCCACACTTCACCAAATGTGCCACTTCCCAACACGCTTCTCAGGTTTATATGTTGTGATGGGATCTCCCAACGGGAAAGAGTTCTAAATGAATAACGGTAAACAAAATTAATCGTCACTGACATTGCCATTAGAAGCACGTGCACTACCCCTGAGCAAAGTGATAAAAACAACGAAGATGACAATTAATGCTGAAAACAACAGTAATGAATACGAATCTAACTGAGAAATAAATCCCTAGGAGGGAAAAAGAAGACGACTTGTATATTTTACCCATGCCCTCAGCGCACGAACTGACTTTTCAATCGCTCTCAAAAACGAACCGAAAAGTTCCTAAGTTTTCAAACCTACAATAGCATACACAAGGTCATTAGCACAGGGACAAGTATTGCAGAAAATGGGTTTCCTTGTACCTTAATTTTGAGCTGTGTAAGGATCGCATGGTATTGCGTTAAAATGTGACCATCTTTTTCCCTACAGATGGTTGAATTATATAAGAAAGCAAAAACTAATGATAATCAATGACATAATGTCGCGATTGTTGGATTTTATGAGAAATTTCGGAATCTAAAAATGCACTTTTGCATCCAAAAGAACACCTACCCTTCTAGTGCCAAGTTTTCTGCTGACACGGAAGGGACGTCGTCTCTTTGAACTTTAAAACAACATACTGTAAGTAAATAATTTGCTTGCTAGTAAACTACAATGTAGACTTAGCTTTAAGGGAGGTCTGAAGGATAGTGTGCTGATTTGAATGGCCACTTTCATCCTGTAAGCATTTAGTAGCTGTTTACTAATCCGTCATCGAGATTTTCACATTTCATTGTAACTGCACACGTCTCTCCACTTCATTTGACTGTAATTGCAATCACATTTTGAGATGCAGTTTAGGCCAGATTTCGTCTGCTTTTCGGTTTTTTTCTTTTAACGAGAAACATTGCGGAACTAGTACGTCTTTACGGTCTACAACCATGTTTGTTATGTAGCTGGCGTTTTCCCGCTACAGCGCACCCATTTATCGGCTAGTTCATGGTCACATGACATCTAACAATGAAACTGTTTCCCTCCAAATGCCATGAGCGGGCAACATTGCGAAAACGGGAAACAGTTCACTGTTACCCGCGAAATGTTGACCGCTGTTGCACGTGATCAGAGGCGGTCTGATGTTGTGGCTGGAATCTCAGCGCGTTTTTCAAAATTTGCTTTTGTTTTGTTTTGCTATATAACAAATGACTTAACGACTGGTCCCTTGGGGAAAAGTGAATTTTGTTACCCTCGAATTTCAACATTGGAATTCTAGGGAAACAGTTGCTTATTGGACTATTTTCCATCAATTCACGTTAGGTCCTCATTAACAATTTATTTCTCTCCCATAATTAAACACCCTTTAAACTATATACGGGCCTAGCATGTTTTCCTGCTCCAAGATTCTAGCCCTCATGTTTATTTTGAAAAGATTTGCCATTGTTGGGCGTTTTCCCTGGTCTTACATCAACAATTTCCACCCAAAAGGATGTGCGCGCGCGTAAATACCAGCCCCTTATGTTGCTTCTTGTACGCGAAATTAAAGGATTTAATGGTTTGAATTACGTTCGGTAAAATATTAAACCAAACTTAACACAGAAATTTGTATAACTCGTTACCCAACTGGTCGTTAGAGATCAGAGTCCTGTCTAAATAGAGTTAATAGCAAGTATCTTAGGTCTTGAGTTTACAGTCACAATGTCAAAGGTTCTTCACTCGTACCTGAAACACGCCTCCTGTGGTAAACAAAGTAACCGATGATACCTAGGCAGAAGATACCAGAGAGCACGCTTAAAGTGATCACTACTGCGCTATCGGTTCCTTCACTTTCATATTCTATTGCAGGGAAAAGGAAAACATATCAATGAAAGAAAACCAGGCTGATGAGCAGTTTTACTCAGCTGTTTATCGGATACAAGCTGCTTTGCTAGAAGTCTTTTCAACAAGCTAATGACTGGAGTCATTAAGGATTAGTCAATAATAGTAGTAACTACAAGTACAGCTTATTTAAAGTCAACGAACGTGGGAAGTGAAACAGGCAAATCTCCCAAGCCAGAGACACATACATCAATCACATAGATCTAAAAATACCTTACCTGAGGGTCTTTTCAACCTTATATAGGTAAGAGGGGCTGCTCAGTTGGGTCACTAAAGAGATGGTGGAGGCGAGGGGTACTTTTTTCAATCGACAATGAGCTGACGAAAACTATTCGTTACATAGTCTTTCTTCATCAACTGCAGGTAACCACCTTAGCTTGGCATCTTACAAAAGGGAGACAACAGGGAGCGACGTAAAGGAGAAATGAGCCATTTTTTTTTACCTTTTACTTGCAAATTGTACCATGCTTCCACTGGACCATAACCAAAGAAATTTGCAACACATTTGTAGATCCCGTTGTCCTTAGTAGATACTTTCTTGATTTCGTAGTGAAATTGATGGTAATCTTTCGTGTTCGCATCAGAGGAGAAAAAAGCGGCCTCCAGGGTTTGCTTTGTCTCTTCTCGAATCCACTTTGCATCAATGGATACCTCTTTTTTTTCAATGTAGCATACTAAATCCACTCTCTCGTCAACAACAAATGTCACGTTTTCTGTTGCAATGTAAACATGCGGTCTCACTTTGCCTGGGTCTATGGGTGTAAACAAAATAGACATCAGACTCTTTTATACTGAGCGCTAGTTCCATCATCATCATCATCATCATCATCATCATCATCATCATTTTATTAAATTAATTTTAAAAACAGATTTGTTCCCTTGGTGTACAATGAACCATATATTTTTCCTGGTACTGGACTGGAACTAGCTTGTAATGAAGGCTCACGAGATGGTACATTATTTACATTTGAAAACATTCCTAACATTAGCCTCATTTGCAAGCTATTTCTACCCCATATTGATAAAACCGATTTGGCCTACCTATTACGGAACAAGCTGGTGGCGAGTCGTAGGCTCATTCCATCCGTAAAGGTCTCGGTGGGGGCTCTTACTATAATGCAGTATACGAGCTTTGCCGGCCAGTAGAGGTGCATTTCTCAGGCGGGACGCTTATAAAAGGGCAGCGATTTCATCATAGTTATGAAAAAGATCTTTCAAAATAAACTTACCCAACGAACTACCCAAGTATTTTCCGTGTTCACCCAATCCCCATAGGCAAAGGAGAGGGATGCAGTGTGCCTACTGTAAGTCTGTAAAAAGACAGCTTTTTTATATTGTAGGTATATGAAAAAGCTGACCACAGGACTGAAACTCCTCGACACTTCGTGTTGCGAATTCAACGTCATGTAGCAGTTAGCAGATGCCTAACATTTTCAGGTAATCCAAGTTTAAACAGATAATCTTCCCTAGTACCGCTTAAACGCCCTGCAGGGGCCTGTTATAAATTTTCATACGTCCTGAAAAGTTTTCATTCCCGGAAAGCCATAGCAAAATCTCGAGCCTTATGTTTACACTGTCAGCTGTTTTAGTACATGTGGTTAATATAAACAGAGTTTCCTTTGATAAAATAAGTTTAAAGCCTATACACTAGCTAGTTTTTACATGTAGATACAGATGAACTAATATATAGATTTAGGTCACCCTAAAAGCGGAGATCATGTAGCCCGATTAGGCTAACTTAGGATAAGGTTGAATTAATTTTAATTTGAGTTTTGTAACTTTGCGGTGGGGTTTTGTTTGGCTTTCTATTTTGAGTTTAATAATCACAAAACCGATACACACAAAAAAAAATTTGCAGAGAAGAAACAGTTATAATGGGGTTTACTTTTAAACCTGGATTAGAGCCCTCGATCCAATCGAAAACCAGCACTTGGTCAGCGGTCAACTTTAATAAAACACGTGACCTCGATGAGCTACAAACTTAAGCCCGCGATATGGTTACGTGATACTGGTCAGCAGATAACTTAATTTGACAGGTGTCAATTGATCATAACATGATGTCGTATATCAAAAAAGTACACGATAAACTAAGGATGCATGTCTCTGTCAACCTATTATATGGAGTATGGCCGCCATGTTGCGCGACTCCACCACCGCCGTCGTCGTCGTCGTGCGTACGCGTCCACGAGAACTACCGTTGGCCACGATAACATGAGAAAACTAATTCATGGGTTTCCTTTACTTCCCTATATTAGTATGGGGCTCCGCTTGGCGGCCCTTGGGGCCGCCGGAGCTCCGCTAAAAATGGGTTTAAGATGCTGAAACGGTTCCCGAGCCTCTCGAGAAACGGGCCCCGGGCTTAAGCAACCCCTTATATAAGGGCTTTTAGATGGACTTATAAACGGAGGGGCGTATAACAGGGTCAGAAATTGAGAGTGTGGTTGCAATGATCACTTGGTTATGAGCAAGGTGTCATAAAGCAAATAGGTATTCTCAGTGTCATGACTTATTGATAGCTAGTCATTCAAGACACATGCAGGAAAGAAAGATATTGATATCCTGTCCTAAATAGGCCTTATTTTCTACTCTTAACGGTCAAAAGTTAAAATAATCATCTGATCTTGCCAAATGGTAACCAATTTACCTGGGGTAGTGTTTTTCTACCCACAGAAGTCGTCGTCTTTTCCTGCGGGACACTCGCACTTATAACCACCAGGTGTAGAAATACAAAGGCTTCCATTGGTCGATTGGATTATTTAAACATTGGCTGGTTACGTTTGATTAAAAATTATACAGTGATATGGGCGAGACAGACCATAAGTATAATGGAATTAATTCTGAGGAAGATTATTTAACTACGGAACGGTTACATTTTAAATCCCAAATGCAAATATGAAAATGTAGCTGCATCTGCCCAGGCGAGAGAGCCAATGTACTTGGCGGTTGTGCCGGCAAAAGGCAATGAGGAAAGAAAAAGAAAGGTAACAATTAAAGCCGCAGCCACAAACAAAAAAAAATACAGCCGATAAAAGAATAAAAGAGATGGACATAATTAAAAGATCGAGTAAAAAGCGAAGAATCACACATCAAGAGAAGAGAAAGGTAATGCTGAGAGAAAGGGGGAACGGGAAATGTAATTGAATGCACTCAGACATGTAAGCGAGAAGAACGAAACAAGTACGCTTGCAGTACAGGAATAAATCACAAGAATGACTAGACTGATAAACCATTTACCTGTTACTTGCAACTTGTACGATACAGTTTCGGTTCCAAAACCATCGAAAGTGACAACGCATTTGTAATACCCTGCGTCATCAGTAGATACTTTGTCGATTTCGTGGGAGAGCGAATAGTAATAAAATGATGGCGAATTTTCAACATAGGAAAAATTAGCAGTCTTAAGGATCTGCTTGGTCTCTTCTCGTATCCACTTTGCAGAAGCGTTGAACCTTGAGTTTTTAATCTTGCATAACAAATTCACTCCCTCGCCAACAGTAAATGTCATATTTTCTGTTTCAATGTAAACATCTGGTGTCTCTTGGCCTTGGGGGAAACGAAATCAACATTAGTCACGTCTATATCAATCGCTTGTTTCCACTGTTTTACAATTACGGAAACTGTTATTGACGAGCCATTCTTTGAATACTTGGAGGTCTTCCCAGGATTGGAAGGGTCGTCAATTCCCGGCGCAGCCAAGAGAAGCTTTCAATTCCATGAGGTACACCGGGTGGAGGAGCGTAGAGGAAAGAAAGCTTAGAGAAACAACTGAGTTGCATCAGCTGCATAGCACACGTAAAGGAAGAGTCAAGCAAAGAACAAAGGAAGGGTACATGCAAGGGGAATGTTAGAACTAAAAAGGATTTCACATGGACGAACAAGGTGGTAGGGAAGGCTGACAGAGCATTAGAAAACGGGAGATATCACATTAAATAATGAAGACCTTGGAAGGTAAGAAGAGTGCAGTATGCAAGTACAAAGGTAAAAGATGAAAACGACAACAAAACAAAAACGCTAACGAACACTGTGATAGACTGTAGTTAAGGAAATATTACTTCTTTAAAGCCGGAAGAAAAAGGGAAAACTTAGAGATAATCACTTGACGGGCCCAGAACGTCGTCACGAAAGTGGCAGAGAATTTTTGACACTAGGGCATAATGACAGACGGAAGTAAAAAAAAAGAAGGAAAAACCAGCTGAAAATTGTATCCCGGGGGAAAGCTCCGAAAAACAAATTTAGAAGAGAGAACAAAGGAACATCGACAAGCGGGAACCTACTGCAAATTAAGTCAAGCAAGAAGGGCTACTTCTACAGCGCAGAAAACTAATTCGGAAATGCATTGACATTATCTTGGGAAAGTATAGAAAACATAAAGACTTCGACAGAACATAATTTTTCGTCCTAGACTTTACTGCACATGAAGAGTGCCACTTATGGAGCATCTTGTAAGGAGTATCTCGGGAGAGCTGAAGGCGATGCACAACTACTCCAAATGCGTTAGGACAATGTGAGGTCAGAGTGGAAGAGAAGGACTGGGCACAACGGTTTAGAATGGAGTTAGTCTTGATCGAATGTTAACGATCTGACAGCACATAGCAGCAGACAGAAAACGAATGACAAAGATTTATGTTTCTTATGATTTGCCGAGATATGGGAAAGCGTGGTATTACGTACTCAAATTCGCGTTTTGAAGAACTTATTCTTTTGCGAACAACACAAAAATACAATAAAAACCTGCATATAAGAACCTAGTGATTAAAAAGCCTAACTAAGACTTGGCACTTAAACACCAAATACATAAGAAGCTGCTCAGCCTGGGAAAGAATAAATAGTTTCTTATACAAAAAAAGTTCACTCTAATTTTAATTGTCTAAATTCTAAATCTTAATTGTGTGAGTAAGGTCTGACAGAAAGTTGTTTTGGGCTTGTTTTCTTTGATTTACATGTTTGTGGATTTTCACTAAAATCATGTTTTCCATAAAGCTACGTACAATACAGATAATTAGAAGTCTAAATATCTTATAAAATAAATCAGAGCCTAGAAATAACCCAGCCAGCCTGAATTGGGAAAAAGTACCCTAAAATAAATAAATTATAAGAATCTGTTCAGCCTGACCTCAAAAATTCTAGGTTCTTATATGCGGGGTTTTACTGTGTCTCCGATCAATTTTGGCTCCTGATCTTATCGAATCGTCTGCCACCCTTTGCAAGTTAGATCCTCTCTCCTCTCTGTTCTTCAAAACCCTCAGCGTCGGTTAATTAATGATGTGATGAAGGAAGACAATGAGGATGCAATCAAAACTCACTAATGAGGGAAAATCACTTGATCATGAAAATGACATAAATGAGGTCTCAAAAATCCAATCCAATCCAATCCAATCCAATCCCTCTATTACGCTTGAGTCCCTAAACGTTTTCGTTGCTACATTAATTGTTAAGGGAACGCAGACACCAATATTAAGACATTTTGTGGCATAAAACCTGTAATAATCGGGTACTCCAAGGGCTTTTTCCTCTAAAAGCTCACTTCAGACTCCTAAAACTATTCATTTATGTCATTTTGAAGCAGCAATAAGTTGATTACTCCAGATTGATGCATTTATTGACTGGAATTTTTTCTATGAGCAGTCTCTGCGCTCTGTTACGAAAGGGTTAATAATTAGTCATTAACAAATAAAGAAGCTGCTGAGCTGCTGTATTAAACTGTGATAAAACATGATGGGTATGAGGAAAATCTAGAAAACACGTGCAGCAGGCTAGCGTTTTCTACATTTCTCGAGTGTTCTTAAATATCCGGAGTGTTTTATCAAACTGTAATACAAAGCTCAGGCTTCTTTATTTGCTTTATAATATATATTTTACATGTGCAAAGCAATAAAACACTTTTTTTCTATGTTTTATACCATGATAAAACATGGGTTTTTGACCAATCAGAACGCGCGCAGGGTCCTATCTAGATCATAAAACTCAATAGAAACACAGAGGACATGTTTTCTATTTCCTTTAGAAAACATTGGAACAAAAAGGGAAACAACTTGTTTAGTTTGATCATCAAAATGTAAATTATCTTTACTCGCGCCATCATTACGTCAACAGCTCGTGGTAGTTCTATGTTTCTATCCAACAAAAGAAACATGATTTTTTAATAAATTAGCGCGATTTTAAAATAAATTAGCACCAATTAGAGCGCACGCAGGGTCCTATATTACAACCTGCTTAGAGCGGAAACCCTGTATTAGGCGGACACTACTGAGTGTTCCAAGGGTGTCCGTCTAATACAGAGTTCACTGTAAATGATACGTTTTTTAATATGCTCCATTCTCGTGCTATGGATAGAAGGCTCATTTTGAATGGTTAAATATAAGCGAAGCAGTCAGTTTTATTAGAAGTTACGTTGAAGGTGAGGTACAAGATAGAGCTTTCAAGTAAAATTTTCAGATCATTAATGATTCATCAAGTGTAAACGAAGGAAATAATGATCGTGACGGTGTATATGTATCCAATCTTAATTAGCCTGCATAGATTTTTACGGCTTTATTTCTCCGTTTTCTCCTTAGTTTTAGTTTTGATTGATAAGATATACCAAACACTCGAGACAGTGTTT
>JAHPZR010008601.1:12500-20000 GCA_019787425.1 Platygyra sinensis
TCTGTTTCACCACAATCTTGAACTCGAGCCAATCGTACACACCTGACCCATCAATTATAGCGCAGTCACTCCCATTGTACATCACTTTTATCATCTTTACAATCGATCGTGTCAGGAATGCTATACTTCCTCATAATCCTTCAGAGTGTGGGAACGATCTACAGAATCAAATTCTTTCTCGAAGTCTACAAAGCATACATAAAGGTTAGCGTTACAGTCAGTACACCGTTCAATGACTCTGCGCAGTACAACTATTTGGTCAGTTGTACCGTGGCCCTTCCCGAAGACTGGCGCAGTTTATAAAGTATTCCATCCCGTATTCGTGTAGATATTGTTCTGCCCAGAACCTTTGCTGCAACCACCATAAGCGTTATGCTCCTCTTCCACCCCCCCCCCCCCCCCGCCCCTCGCAGTTTCACTATCAATCCCAGTTGCCAATCTTCTGGTATTTGTTCTTGTTCCCACACCTTATAAAATAAGTAATTTAAGACATCCACGGATATTTCTAAGTCTGGCTTTAGAGTCTCAACGAACTATAAACTCTCCCAGCGGATTTGATGTTCACCTCTTTGAGGGCTGCATAGAATTCAGCCTTTGTTGGTCCACCAATATCAATTTCACATTCAGGGATGCCATCCTCATCATCGAATTCCACTGTATCCTCAGGTGCTGGACAATTTAAAACTTCAAGGAAATGCTCCTTTCCATTGTTTGAATTTTATCTTGTTTTGTCAACATCATTTTTATTATCTTTTCTCTTTATCATATACATGGCCTTTCGCTTCTTATTTGACAGTTCTCTGAGAACATCATAAATTGTCGTAAGGTAGCCCTACTCTGCATCTTTTGTACTTCCTCAGCAACGTTCTCTGCCCAGTCATTCTTGTCTTCCTTCAGTTCTTTCTTCACCCTTTGTTATTGGCTGAATATGCATTTCTAGGCGGTTCCCTGACCATTTCTGAAGTGGGGGAATCCATTCTCCTTTTCAACTCTCTCCTGGCATCTATTTTCATCCAGCTTTCAGCACTGATTCATTGTTTGTTTGACCTTGACTAAAACCCCAGACCTTTTCAGTTGTTTTTGGTAAGTTTTCTTGATCTTCCTTCCAGTCACTATCTACATCTTGAGTATGATCATCATCTGCGAGGCAACTAGATCTGTTCAGAAGCAAGCTCGATCTTAAATTTCTACGCACGTACCTCAGGCACTGTGAGCTTGACGGTGTTGTACTTCTTCAATCTGTCTGTTTTGTGATCACTGTGACCACGAAATGCACGAGTGTCTAGCACTGATCTTTCATACTTTTCACAGACGGCTACATGATCGATCTAGTGATACCTATGTCTTCTTGTAGATATCGGCCTTGTGAGGAAACAAAGTTGTTGTGATGACCATATTGTTGCTTCCGCACAGCTCAACGAAGAGTTCCCCATTGTCTGACCTCTTTTTATGCAGTCCATGGCAGCCCACCAAACCCTCTTTGCCATCTTGGTGATCCACAACCTTTGCATTCCAGTATATATTATGTTTTGAGATTTTGCGTCGTTTGTGGGAGCATATACTTGGGACAATACTAGTTCCGATATAACAAGAGTTGAACCGTGCCGTGATACTTCGATCACTTACGGGTGACCAAGAAATACAACAGCTGGCTGCCTTCCTATTCAACAACATGGCGACACCGCTCAGGTGTGCACCATCGTCCCTTCCTGAGTCATATCAGCCTTATGCCGTTGTCGCTCAGCTACAGTGCAACAGCATTACCAGGGTTATGACGAGGATATGCGACATGCACAGCCGACCTGGTGGCAGAGCCTATGACTAGGTGGGCCTTTCCTGGCATTTGCGAAGAACACCTGGTGGCCCCAGCGTTCTCCACTAGGGTCTCTTACCACCATTCAATTGCATGGTCAGATTGTTATAAATCTGAGAAGCTCTCGGGATTTCCTAATGACGCGAGAAAAAGTGTTGAAAAAAGCTAAGCATGTAGTCATATCTTAAAATTAACATGCATTTTTTGTAAAACAAAAACGATACACTAATTTTGAATCTACGGTATACGCTGAAATGAAATAGATATGACAGATGACCTTTGCTGTAGCTTTGCCTGGAATAAACGATCTCTGAATTTCGGTGATTCCTTATTTCCATTTTTGTTCCCTAAATGCACCGTCAAATTCGATTTTTTTTAGATCTTCGTTTATCTGTGAGACTGTTTAAAATGCCTCTTAAAGGGTTACGTTTTGTGAAAACTTTAGTAACATTTGGAATTATTTACCTAACAGACCCACTTCTACAAAATATGAGCGCGGTCGTTTGCCTCCGTCGACTCACCTTCGGTATTTTAACTACAAGCCCAGTAGACCATGCCAAACACAAATTACATGTACGTGCACTAATTTTTCAAAATCCCAGTAGTTTTCCATACACTTTGTGACTGGAACGAAGTTGATGACGTCCAATCTCTTTTTGCGTTTTCGACACAAGTATAATTATCTGACACAGTAAAAAATAAATAATGTAATAGTAATATATCAACTGAAGAATTCTCGCGCCAACGTCCTTAAATCTTGGGCTATTGTCGAACAGACCACTGCGGGCATTTGCCAACACAATTGTGTAGGGAAAAAGCCAGCATGTAAGATGAACGAAGCCATTTCTATGGGTTGCAGAGGGTGTTTTGTTTCGAATATACTGATGTATTTTGACGTCCTTTGCTTATACCCCGCTTATGTCAGAAGTTTTTAAAATCATGCTTATCTTAAACAGGATAACTCAAGTTCCAGATTATTACTGGTCCTGTATCACGTTTTACACTAAAAAAGTAATTCCATAAATGAGGATGTGAAATGTTTTTGAAGTCGATATGCTGTCTAGACATCTGTTTCCTGGGCAGCTTTAACTTTCAAACATCAAGGTTACATTTAAGGACTAATAGTTGCTGTGCAAATGCTACAAAATATAAGGAAGCAATACAATGCTCCTAAAAAGTTCCTGAATTTTTTTGACAGGAAATCTAAAAGGTTCCGTACTTACTCGGTTGACCCAAAAGGGCAAATCCAATAGCTGAATAAAACGTTGCAAAATAAATGATCCGTAATAGAAACCAAACCATTTCCCTCCCTTTGTCTGGTCTTGTAGTGATAGTTCTCTTTCGATGCTTATTTCAGTTGTTTTTCTTTACCAAGCACTGCTGAGTTTAAACCTGACGGTTGGTATATCTGATATCTCGCGTTTGCTAGTTTTATTCAGCTTCAATGTTTGTCTGACTTTTATGCAAATCTTTCGTTTGGTAATAGGAATTAAAAGGCCAAGAAAGCAATTGGATTTGTGCATTTAGTGCACTAGGACAGTTATAATTACTACCCTTGGCACTTATTAGTTTCATCGCTGCATTACAAGTTCTGCATTTACTTTGTTACTCGCTAACTGAGCAGGTTTAGGAAGCTGTCCACGAGGAAACCTTAGAAAAATTTCGAAAAAGACTGATTTTTGCATATAGAGAAAAAGTATTAACGTAAGCAGTTTTGCTAATTACGATGTTTCTTTGCTTCAAATGCCTCTTTTATCAGTCTTAAACCAAGCAAACACAATAGCGTGCTAATCGCATTTTATTTTTTTCAATTTAACAGCTACAGCTGCCTCAAAATATGATTTTATGTCGTGCCATGACAGGACCGTTCATGTTTCCACTAAGAAAAATAATGCAAAGCTTATTCATTTGAAAAATCGCTACAAAAGTGTCTAAAAGCTTTGCAACAACTTGCGAAAAACAACTTTGGTGATACGCGAAATGGCCTCCAATCTTTTTTCTTTTGACATTTGAAACTCCTGGGTATCTTTAAAATATTGGAACGATTATTGCATAAATTGAAAAGCAAATTGCTTTGGCTTCTGAAAAAAAATATGCTTCAGCTCTCTCCGCCACACTATAATTGGTTTCATATGCTCCATTTGTCAAAGTGAATTTTCTATCAGAATCTCTGTAAATGTCTTTCTTATATGCGAAACATTATGTTCATTATTGTCCACTACATTCTTATTTACCAAAGCTATTGGGTGGAATTAGAACACGTCAAGATGTCATTCCCCTCCAACTCAATCTAATTCGGTCTCCTGCTACGAGTGACAGCAGTTATGTTACTGAGTTTTGCCATCTTCTACTGTATTTGTATACCATGGTTATTTGTTCCTTTGAAATTCGACGTCATGCATATCAGCTTTCGAGCGCAAGTAACATAAGCTATAGTTTAACAAGCGTTTCCGTCAAGGACTACCGATTTTATCGCTTTTTGACGTTTTATAAAACCAGAAAATCGACTGACGTCATTTATACGTTATATGACGCCATCAATCTCGGTTGGGACATCAACGGAAATTTAACAAATTGACGTCAGTTATTCATGCGTCTGTCCTGTTATTGATCATGAATTTCATCATAACATTGTCAAAGTAGCTGTGGATCCACGAGGCGATAGCCTCAGGCGCATTGAAAATTGATGTCAATTTTTTTTATGATAACAAATTGGGGCGAAAGAAGAGTCCAGCGAAGAAGAGTCCAGGATAACTTGCTTGTGCATCCTCAGAACGAACCAATCAAAAATTACTAGGTCCCAACCACGCCGCTCACGTCAATGTGTTGCGCAATGTTTTTTTTTTTCAGCTCGCGCTCAGAAAGAAAACATTTTCTTTGACGTTCATATTGTCCTAAAAACATAAAAAAACCTAAAAATCAAAATATGGTTTATCGTGGTTTTTTCTCTTATCGACAAAGTGTACGCGTCATTACTCTTTTCCCAAACATGTTTTTCGTATTGTTTCTGTATGTTGAGCGATTTTGCAAAAATTTTTGAAAGGAAAGTCTGACGCGTACAAGTAGTTCATTTGCATAATGCAGCGCGTGGTCTTTCAAGTCCGAGTCGGTGTTTTCAATTGTCAACAAATCTTGGCAAAGATTTCTTACGTTATCTTGGATATTGTGATAAAAAAAAAAAATCGAATGTGGTTTAGCGTGGCACTGATGAAATTCTACTGATTTGCGATTAATTGACATGTTTTTAATCAATCTGAATACTGGAATTGTTGCTTGTATATTATCATTCACAGAGTCGCGCTACAAGCCAAATCTGGAAAAAAGTTCCAAATGTGGTCTTTCCCCCGATTTTGGGAAAAAATGGCGGCGTTCTGAGCATGGGCATGCAAGTTATCCTGGACTCTTCTTTCGCCCGCTCGGGTTCAGCCCCTATATATATGGGGCAGGGAGAAAGGAGAGTTCAGGGACTGGACTACGCGCGGAGATGTTTGCCCTTCAACGATCAGATGAAAATGAGCCTGAGCGAAAGTTTCTACCGGCACGCTTTGCGAGTCGTGTCCAACACCGCCTGATACTTCTTTACCTCGTGTGGCTCTCTGATTCCCTTGACTAGGGCTAACGCCCAGTGGGTCTTTCATGGGTTTCACAAAGCACATTAATTTACACTTCAGAGTTAATTCTCTGTTCCACCATTTCTGATACTTCTTGGTTTAGCGTCTTGAGTCTGCGCGTTAGCAAGATGATGCATTGCGATCTTCTCGTCAAATATTGCGTTCTCATTCACCGTGAGGTCAGTTCAGGAAGGATTTCGGTGCAATTACGGTTTAGTTTCGCCCATCCCATCCCCCCTGTTGGAGGTTAGCAGCGTTCCCTGGCTACCATTTTCCCCTAGCTACAAACCTCTTACCCTGGCAGTAACGTGTATACTCTCAAAACTTAGCTTCCCGCGCCAGGGCTTGGTAAGGATATATTACTATAAATCCTTCCAATTACATTGTTATAGCTTTAATGCTATACCAGCTATGGGATTCTACGATCCGTCAGCCAAGCCGAAAGTGGCCTTTACTCTGACCATGTTGCCATGGCTACAAAGAGTAATGAAGAGTATTCCATCGTTGTAACTGTTTAGTTGACAACACCGATCGACAAAACTGCGGGAAAAGAACTGCCTGTGTGGAAAACATAACACAAACAACAGAGTTTAGTGGCTTCTCTCAGAGTAGTGGAGCTTTAATGCTATACGAGCGATTGGATTCTGCGATCCGTCAGCCAAGCCGAAAGTGGCCTTTACTCTGACCATGTTGCCATGGCTACAAAGAGTAATGAAGAGTATTCCATCGTTGTAACTGTTTAGTTGACAACACCGATCGACAAAACTGCGAGAAAAGAAGTGCCTGTCTCGAAAACATAACACAAACAACAGAGTTTAGTGGCTTCTCTCAGAGTACTGGAGCTCAATTATGGACAGCGTCGATGTCAACGAAAGGAATTCACTCCCGCGCGCTTACTTAACTTTGATAAAAATAATAAAATGAAAGCATACGGGCTTGAGACGCGAGCAGTAAAGAACCTTAACATTGTAACTATGATGAAGATGGACAGAAGCCACTAAAAATTCAGTGCTGAAATCAACCAGTTGCAACATTTGAAGCAGTATACTTAAGAAAAAGAAAGCATGTACCGTGTTTCTATCGAGTTATACAAACACGAGTGGAAGTTTGGGAGAACGAGAAATGCTGTGGGAACACGAGCCGCAGGCGAGTGTTTCCACAGCTTTTTCGAGTTCTCCCAAACTTTCACGAGTGTTTGTATAACTCGATAGAAACACGGAGTACATGTTTCTATTTCTTTTAGAAAACACAACGACGAGAAAAAGGAAAACAACTTGTTAACTTTGATTATCAAAATGTAAATTCTCTTTGCTCGCGCCATCACTACGTCAACAGCGCGCGCTAGTTTTGTGTCTCCATCGAGTTATACAAACACGATTTTTAACCAATCAGCGCGCGTGATTTCTTAGGACTGTTTTCTAAATGGGTTTATTGACCAAGCTTGTTCGGTCGAGATGGCTAGATATTGGTTAAGTTCTTTTTTTATGCGTATTTACGGACCGAGACGAAGTCGAGGTCCATAAACTTGCATATTATATGGCTTTCGGAGAAACTTTTCTTACGGGACACGGCGGGTAGTCCCGAGCGGGCATAGCTCTATCTTGCCCGCTCGGGTAGCCAATCACAGCGCAGCATTTGATTCATCTTACCCGCTAGCGGAGAGAGCCATACAATAAAAGATATTAAATCGTGTCGAATGCTTTCCCCTTTTTGTTATACGTCAACGATATTCAAAATTGCTCCAGAAAACTTACATTTTTCCTTTTTGGGGATGATACTAATGTCCTTTATTCTCAGGATAATCTCAAGACATTGGAATTAATTGTAAATGCTGAATTGAATAACTTATTTAATTGGTTAACCTCAAATAAACTTACACTTAATATAAAGAAAACAAACTTCGTTATTTTTCGCCCACACAAAAAAGCTTAATTTCCTGCCTCAGATTAATATTTTTGATAATGAACAGAATAAGAATGTTATTCTTGAATATAAGACTGTATTATATTTCTTGGGTTATTGATTGATGAAAGTCTAAGTTGGAAAGACCATATTCATACCATTACAACATTGATA
>JAHPZR010008601.1:25000-28430 GCA_019787425.1 Platygyra sinensis
TTCTCTAGCTAAGGAGAAGGAATCGGATATATTGCGATGGAAGCGAAATACTAACTAACTTGTTTTCTGTTGTATCGCCAGAAGAATTATTTCATTAAGTCAGGTTTAGATTGATCAAACTTCCATGCTGTCACGCAGTTGCCAACAGGAGGTGAGTATAATTTGTTTTTAGTCGTATGTGTATTTTTTTGGAGGATCAACTTTTGTCCAAATGAGCACTTTATTTTACAAAAAATTGTCAAACCAATGGATAATTATAAAAATAGTAATACTACTGATAAAACACAACCTTGACAAAGTCCTGTTAACGACACGATGCTTGCAACCAACACTGAACTATAAAAATAATCTTAAAGGGCTAACTGTGCTTTGTCACATATTTGCTTTTCAGTTTTAGAGACAAGCGGTCAAACCGTGATAAACACATCATGGTTTGCTTTAGTTTAATTTATTTTATGTCAATTCACTTTGTTTTGTCTTTTTTATTATTTTGGTTGATTCTTTACGGGAAAGGACATGAGAAATTCGCTTTCTGGTGGGCTGTTTTGATAACAAACCCTAAAAACGTTTTTCTAGAAAACGACTTTTGCTTAGAAGATTTAGTGTACTTCACCCACACAAAAATAACTGTCTATTAAAAGCGTTCATATTCTTGAAACCGGATTTCGCCTTAATAAAAACAACGAGAATTATAACGATTTGTGTTACCAGCTGCGGCCCAAATGACTTCACCTGTTTTGAAATGGTAATGCTAAGACGCTAAACGTTTGGGATCGCTTTTGTTATGTAAATATCAGGACGGGAGGAAGGAGCTTTATTTTTCAGCTTCTAGAGTACTTCAACCTAAGGTGTGAAAAGCATCGAAAATATTTTTGGCCACAAACAGTTTTTCCTTTGAAATAAATCACTTTTAGGAAATATTTGATAGAGAGAATCATGGCGGACGTCGATGAGTGCGTAGACTGCGAGCCGGCAAATTGCACTCATGGCTTTAGCAACGTGTCCACGGTTTTCTATATCTTTCTTTGCTCGATCTGTGGCTTTTTGGCGATCGGAGGAAATTTGGCTCTTCTGATGGCTTTTTCTCACAGTGAAACGATTCGCAAACGGGTAAATATCTATTTCATCCTGTCGTTAACAGTCGCCGATTTATTTATAGGATTAACAATGACTCCATTGTACATCTGTTACGCGGCCATTCATGACCCATTGTGGCTCGTCAAGCTTGAAGGTTTCCTTTGGATCGTTACAGTCACTGCCACCACGCACAGTTTAAGCGCTGTGAGTCTAGACCGTCTGATTTCAGTCTTACATCCTTTGCGCTATCACCAAATTATGACAAAGAAGCGATGCCGTGTTGTTATTCTGCTCATTTGGTTGGAATCTGTCATTTTTGGATTACCAAGACTGGTCCTTAACGATTTCGTGAAACTAGAAAAACTGTGGCTCGCTTGTTCTGTAGCCACAGTTGGCATTCCCTTACTTGTCATGTCTTTTAGCTATGGTAGAATTTTCGCCATAGTCAGGAAACAAAGTGGAAAATGGAAGAATTCCAACGCCTCAAGAGACACCATAGGGAACAAAAAGGCTGCTGTGACAATCGGCATTATAGTTTTGCCTCTTCGTTGTAACATTTATTCCAAGTGCAGTGGTATATTTTATGCTTTTATTTGAGAATAACCTTTGCAAAGAATATCAACTTAATGATACATGGCTATGGGCAGCACTTGTGTCTTTCTGTCACTCTTCGTTCAATCCATGGGTGTGACGGGTTCGGTATCGGAGAGTTAAGAAAAGATTTTAATGACACTATTTTCAAAAAAAGTGTAATGTGATACCTAATCAATATCAAAGGAACACGCAAAGTTTGATTTTTTTACACAGCGAATTAGATTCTCCATATGTGCCCTCAGTAAGAGAAATTATATGTTTAAAAACTTGTGAACTTGTCCATAGAAAAGGATGTTTAATTCAATCTAGAAAGTACTCTGTAGGATAAAATTGGTTAAAAAACTAAAAGTATTTTTTAGTGTGATCTTCCTGGTGACAGAGCTCTTTGGAAGATTGCTGTCGTTCGATCTAAAGATGGCCTGAACGGTTATGTCATCACCGGCAACTAAAATGAAGATGGCATCAATGCAGGCCGACGACTAATGTCAGGCACGATAAATAAAAGCGGAGTCTTTCAAAGACTCCTCACATCATGAAAATCAAACTAAACTAAACCTAAATTGAACTCTAACCTTGATATGAAAGATTACGGTCTTTTGATGTATCTTAGGGGTTCATTTGCACTAGGCAAGAATGTTTTTTTTTTTGCAGTTATTTGGAAAAAAGAACATCTATCAAATGAATAATTCCACGTTTCAAAGAATCAAGAAAAGGGGGTATAATTTTCAGTCGTACCAATTTGTTTACTCCTCCCAGACTCGCCGTGCTCCGAAGCAGCAGTTTTCTTACTAAGTGTAGTAGATCGGTCATGAACGTCAAGCAAAACATCGATTAAGTTTCCAATATGTGTTTAATTTCGTATGTGATTGAAATTTTGGGTAACAAAATCAGTTGTTGATTTTACGATTCGCTTTGAAAAAAATTAAATTCTTGTGCAAACAGAATAACTGTAGGTTTTAGTACAGCTCAACACATTTTTCAGTTTAACGTGGATGGACACTTACGTTGTAGCGGACTGTATGAGCTACCCTGAGTATGTAGATGTATAAGTTAGATCTGTGCTGCGTAAAACTGTATGCCGCTCTAAAATAACTAATATTGATTTTGCCGTGAGAAATTGAAGGATGTATTTACACCACTATCACACAGTGTTGGAAATGATACCTTCCTTGTAATAAACTCATATCAACTCAGACACTTCGATTTAAAAAGTGAGATCCTTTTAAAGTTCATCATTTTATGAATATCCTCTACGTCATGCACCCGCCCCGAATGCAAATCTGGCGGACTACTCGGTCGGCGCCAGGACGAGTTGCATGAAAATGAGGCTGGATAGGCCTTGCTGCTCTGTTTTGACAGTTGGAGAGCTTAAGGAAAGCCACGACGGCGACAGCAAAGTTTTAATGAGCGAAACAATAGCTGTGCACGTGCGTTATAAATCTTGTACATTTCTTTGCCGTTCCCTGCAAAACAACAACGTGAGATGACCAAGTTCAGAGTTGTAAATTTTTTAAGTTTCTTTGTCTCTCAATTTCCAAAAGAAATTTGGATACAAAGAAAACGAGATATGTCCAGGATTGAACGCTAATGAGATTCAAATTCCTTGTGATAAGCATCACAAAGTGTCCTCATTGGTAAAAAGTCACCAAAGTACATGAAAATGTCAAATAGCCCTGCCAAATATGAAGTACTAATTAAACAATACTTGCGTTCAATCCTGGACATAAGTGAAGAAAACAACACCAAAGTCAGAGGCTTT
>JAHPZR010008604.1:2500-20000 GCA_019787425.1 Platygyra sinensis
GCCTTAAAAATTTAAAAACACACAAATCAGTGGCGAAAAAAACGCCATTTTATCGCTACTATTACGCATTCATTTATCTAGGATGATTTATTTTTTCTATTGTTTAATTTACATGGTGTAGTGTTATGAAGACCCTGGCCAGGCAGAGAAGTCACGTGATCATCGTGATGTTATCGTTTTTCAAAAGCTCTCTTTTGAAAACATTTTCCACCAACATTTAAACACAAAGACTGCATTTTCAAATTCCTCAGGTTGGAAGCAATTTATTGAAAAGCCTTTTTGATTGGTTGACATAAAACCGGAAATTATACCAGCTTTTTAGCCAAGATAGACCACCAAAAAGCGGTAGCTGGCAATTATAGCCATATAAATGTACTGGAATTCTCAGTTGGCCTAGTTATTCTGGGGTCCAACTGAGCTAACCAGGCGGCGGTAGCTAACCAGGATACCGCCAGCTACTTTGGAAATACACTGTGTGTCCGAGTCGACGATCGAAGTCTCCCTTCGCTAGAATGTTCGTGTCCTTACCATATGCCTGCTTCTTATTTCTCTTTAATTGTTTAGAGAAATTAAAAGTTAATAATAATAATAATAATAATAAACAAATCTTCGTTTCGCCATTTGTAATGCTCGCTCCGTTAGGAACAAAGTTGAAACAATCATTGACCATGCTGTTGGCAATGACTTCGGTCTCTGTATTTTTACCGAAACTTGGCTAAAGGACCTAGATTCTGTCTGCATTGCTGATCTCTCTCGTCATGGCTATTTATTTAAGAGTTTCCCACGGCAATCAAATCGATCTGGCGGTGGTACAGGCATTTTATTCCGCAACTCTTTTGATGCTTCACTTGTGGATGGGAAAGAACATGATTCTTTTGAATTTTCGGAATGGATTCTGAAGACCACGAATCGTTCTATCCGCATTGTTGCTGTTTACCGCCCTCGCCCTTGATCAAAGTGTGCTATTCAAATTATCCTACCGATTTCACCTTTTAGTAGCAATAGCATGGCCTGCTGTCCGTCGCGTGAGTTAATGATTTGTTTCCTCTTAAAGACCTCGTGGTTTACGTTTGCTTTTGGTGGCAGAACTGTCTGTTGTCCCTGGAGAATTGTCAAAGCAAAAACGATTTAGATAAAGTGCAGTCCCGTTTTTTTTTTTACCTTTTCTCTTTGTTTGAGTAAACGGTTAAAATTGAAGGCGCTGCCGGATTGCAAATCACTCACAGAAAACGAGGGCGAGAATTAACTATCATTCCTTTTAGAACAAACAGAATAACTTCAGTATCGATTAAACTGCGGTAAAAAGGAGATATAAAAATAAATAAATAGTTTTTAAAACCGTTTAATATTTACCCTTTCATCGATTGTCTCTGCAGCGCGCTCTCGCTTTAATCTACATGTGATTGTTTCTCGACGCTGAATTTTTTGTGATTCAGGATCTTAGCGATCATACTTAGCGACATCATATGGGAGACAACATTTGACTCTTTTAAGAGCAATCGCGTGTAGCGTGCTCTGTCACCGAATAGAAAACAATTGGAGAACCAGTTAGTTCCGAGATGTGCAATTAACAAGCCGAGTGCTTTAATATAGACGTGGATTCCTCTTTGATCTCGAATTGTTACCCCATAATATTACCGTACCACAGGACCGTACCCATGGTTACTTGTTTGTCGCGAATTTCGATAACCCAATATTAACTTGTTCATGTTTTATACGCAGTTTTTGTTGGTATAAAATTTTCCTCCGAGCTTATAAAAATACATTATCACTTTCTTCTTGTTTTTTCAGAGAGCCCATCTTGACAAATGAATGGTATATTCGTTTTATTATGTACAGCTATCTCATGCAGTTATCTTTCACGGATATATTATGAATCTACATTACACCATGAACACCCTGCTTCGGTGAAGCGCTGCGTTTCGAAACCCGTTGACACCTGATTTGTTTTCGGGCTTTATCACAACTACTTTTCTAATGGTCCGTCCATTAACAATCGATAATAAGTTTTAATAGCATTTGTAATTAATGCCTTCATAAACAACTGTACTTAGCATCGCAGGGTTCGAAACCCATTGACATCTGTTTTGTTATCGAACTTTATCACAGCTACTTTGCCTAATGTTCCGCAGTCCCATAAGAATCGATAGAATAAGCGTGTTTAATAAACTAATGCTTTAAAACAAGAGATGGCAATTAACAAGCTGAGTGCTGTAAATCTAGACGGGGACTCCTCGGACTCCTTGATCTTGAATTTAACCATCTGTATTACCGTATCACAAGACCGTACCCATGGTTACTTCGTTTGTCGATAACCCAATATTAACTTGTTAATGTTTTTCGCAGATTTTTGTTGGGATAAAGTTTTTCTGCCGAGGTTAGAGAACTACATTATTCATTATAAAAAAATCCTCCCCCCCCCTTTATTACGTTATCTCATTATCTTTCTGTTTTTGTTTTTTTTCGGTGAAGGAAGGTCATCTGGACAGATGAATGCGTATATTCGTTTTTATAATGTACGCTATTTCATGCAGTTTATCTTTCACGGATATATTATGAATTGCCATTAGACCATGCATACACTCTTGATTCGGTGCAACGCTTCAACTTAGCCTCGCAGTGTATTCGAAACCCGTTGACGCCTGTTTTGGTGATCTTCGAGCTTGACAACAGCACTTTTCTAATGGTCCGTCCATTAACAACGATAATAGGTTTTAATAGCTAATGCTTCATAACAAGAGCTCAGCGAGATGAAGCATGTCCACGCCACATGAGTGCCGGAAAAACTTTAAAACGCCAGAAATGAGTGCGAGGAGAAGAAAAGCACAATTTTATTATTTACTATTACGAATACATTTATCAAAGATCATTTATTTTTTCTATTGTTTCACATGGTGAGGCAAACAAATGTATGAGAAACAACAAAAGAGGTTCTGTATTAAATCAAGGAGGCGTGTTTGTACTTAGTATCGATGGATTTCGTCTAATGGAATATTTTTCTCGCGAACTGAAAATATCTTGAATTTAGCACATGTTTATATTATTTCCAAAAATATTAATTAAAGTATGAATCTTATCCTAGTGGGGCTGAACAGGTAATACGTCAGGTTAAAAACTTTTGCATTCGTACAAAAGGCCAGCTAAATGCATGAGAAAAATAATAACATTTAGTCATATCGGCTCTACTCTGGTTAAAGTAAACCGAGATGCTCTTTTTCGTTACTCATAACTTTATCGCCACAATTCAAATATATGTATTCATATTATTACGAATCCACTTATTATAACCCCCACGTTACTCAATAAGCCTAGCTGGTCAAATTATTAAAAACTAATTGAAAAGTAAACATTTAGAAGGTTTGACGTGAGATAAAACAAGTACCAGATGTTGTGGCGTTTTTTTTAAGCGTGTGCATGCTTGCATATTAGTCAGGGACAATGTCATAAAAAAAAACAAAAACAAGAAGATAATGAGATAACGTAATAAAGAGACTATAATGAATAATGTAGTCTCTACCTCGGAGAGAAAAACTTTATCCCAACAAAAAACGCGAAAAACATGAACAAGTTAAATTGGGTTATCGACAAACAAGTAACCATGGGTACGGTCTTGTGATACGGTAATATACCGATGGTTAAAATTCAAGATCAAGGAGCCAGGAGTCCACGTCTAGATTAAAGCACATCAGCTTGTTAATTGCACATCTCTTGTTTATAAAGCATTAGTTATTAAAACCTATTATCGATTCTTAATGGACGGAACATGTAGAAAAGTACTCTGTGATAAAGTTCGATAACAAAACAGATGTCAATGGTTTTCGAAACCCTGCGATTGCTAAGTACAGTTGTTTATGAAGCATTAATTAAAAGCTATTAAAACTTATTATCGATTGTTAATGGACGGACCATTGCAAAAGTAGTTGTGATAAAGCCCGAAAACAAATCAGGTGTCACGCGGGTCTTGAACACTGCGATGCTAAGTGCAGCGTTTCACCAAAGCAAGGAGTTCCATGGTGTAATGTAGATTCATAATATATCCGTGAAAGATAACTGCATGAAATAGCTGTACATCATAAAACGAATATACCATTCATTTGTCAAGATGAGCTCATTGAAGAAGCAAAAAAAAAACAAACACAACAAGAAAGTGGTCAGTATTTTTTAGGCTTAGAGGAAAATTTTACACCAAAAAAATAAGCGTAAAACAACATTAACATATTATTTATATTGCATGGTTATCGAAATTCGCGAAATGCGAGAAACCACAGGTGCGGTCTTGTGATACGGTAATATGATGGGTAAAATTCGAGATCAAAGCGGAATCCACGTCTACTAGTTAAAAAGCACTCGGCGTGTTAATTGTACATCTCGAAACTGACTGGTTCTCCAATTGCTGTCTATTCGGTGACAGAGCACGCTACCCACAATTTCTCTTAAAAGAGTGAAATGATGTCTCCTATACGATTCGCTACGTATGATCGCTAGGATCTTTAATCACAAAAAATTCAGCGTCGAGTAACAATCACATATAGATTAAAGTAAGAGCGCGCTGCGAGAACAATTGATGAAAGGGCAAATATTAATTGTTTTAAAAATAATTCTATTTATTTTTATATTTACTATTTACTGCAATTGAATCGAGACTGAAGTTATTCAGTTTGCGCTAAAAGGAATGATGTTTAATTCTCACCCTCGTTTTCTGTGAGTGATTTTCATTTTAGCAGCGCCTTTTTAACTTTTTTCTCTTTGGAAAGAAAAAAAGAAAAAGAAACGGGTCTGCACTTAATCTAATTGTTAAATCATTCATTTTTGTTTTGACAATTCTGCCGGGAAAACGGACAGTTCTGCCGCCAAAAGCCAAACGCAAACTACCAGGTCCTCAGGCTTAAATCACGCGACGGACGACAGTCCATGTTATTGCTACTAAAAGGTGAAATCGGTAGGATAATTTGAATAGCACACTTTGATCAAGGGCGAGGGCGGTAAACAGCAACAATGCGGATAGAACGATTCGTGGTCTTCAGAAATCCATTCCGAAAATTCAAAAGAATCATGTTCTTTCCCATCCACAAGTGAAGCATACAAAAGAGTTGCGGAATAAAATGCCTGTACCACCGCCAGATCGATTTGATTGCCGTGGGAAACTCTTAAATAAATAGCCATGACGAGAGAGATCAGCAATGCAGACAGAATCTAGGTCCTTTAGCCAAGTTTCGGTAAAAATACAGAGACCGAAGTCATTGCCAACAGCATGGTCAATGATTGTTTCAACTTTGTTCCTAACGGAGCGAGCATTACAAATGGGCGAAACGAAGATTTGTTTATTATTATTATTATATTATTTAACTTTTAATTTCTCTAAACAATTAAAGAGAAATAAGAAGCAGGCATATGGTAAGGGACACGAACATTCTAGCGAAGGGAGACTTCGATCGTCGACTCGGACACACAGTGTATTTCCAAAAGTAGCTGGCGGTATCCTGGTTAGCTTACCGCCGCCTGGTTAGCTCAGTTGGCACCCCAGAAAACTAGGCCAACTGAGAATTCCAGTACATTTATATGGCTATAATTGCCAGCTACCGCTTTTTGGTGGTCTATCTTGGCTAAAAAGCTGGTATAATTTCCGGTTTTATGTCAACAATCAAAAAGGCTTTTCAATAAATTGCTTCCAACCTGAGGAATTTGAAAAATGCAGTCTTTGTTGTTTAAATGTTGGTGGAAAATGTTTTCAAAAGCAGACTTTTGAAAACATTTTCCACCAACATTTAAACACAAAGACTGCATTTTCAAATTCCTCAGGTTGGAAGCAATTTATTGAAAAGCCTTTTTGATTGGTTGACATAAAACCGGAAATTATACCAGCTTTTTAGCCAAGATAGACCACCAAAAAGCGGTTAGCTGGCAATTATAGCCATATAAATGTACTGGAATTCTCAGTTGGCCTAGTTATTCTGGGGTCCAACTGAGCTAAACCAGGCGGCGGTAGCTAACCAGGATTACCGCCAGCTACTTTGGCAAATACACTGTGTGTCCGAGTCGACGATCGAAGTCTCCCTTCGCTAGAATGTTCGTGTCCTTACCATATGCCTGCTTCTTATTTCTCTTTAATTGTTTAGAGAAATTAAAAGTTAATAATAATAATAATAATAATAAACAAATCTTCGTTTCGCCATTTGTAATGCTCGCTCCGTTAGGAACAAAGTTGAAACAATCATTGACCATGCTGTTGGCAATGACTTCGGTCTCTGTATTTTTACCGAAACTTGGTTAAAGGACCTAGATTCTGTCTGCATTGCTGATCTCTCTCGTCATGGCTATTTATTTAAGAGTTTTCCCACGGCAATCAAATCGATCTGGCGGTGGTACAGGCATTTTATTCCGCAACTCTTTTGATGCTTCACTTGTGGATGGGAAAGAACATGATTCTTTTGAATTTTCGGAATGGATTTCTGAAGACCACGAATCGTTCTATCCGCATTGTTGCTGTTTACCGCCCTCGCCCTTGATCAAAGTGTGCTATTCAAATTATCCTACCGATTTCACCTTTTAGTAGCAATAGCATGGCCTGCTGTCCGTCGCGTGAGTTAATGATTTGTTTCCTCTTAAAGACCTCGTGGTTTACGTTTGCTTTTGGTGGCAGAACTGTCTGTTGTCCCTGGAGAATTGTCAAAGCAAAAACAGATTTAGATAAAGTGCGCAGTCCCGTTTTTTTTTTACCTTTTCTCTTTGTTTGAGTAAACGGTTAAAATTGAAGGCGCTGCCGGATTGCAAATCACTCACAGAAAACGAGGGCGAGAAATTAAACTATCATTCCTTTTAGAACAAACAGAATAACTTCAGTATCGATTTAAACTGCGGTAAAAAGGAGATATAAAAATAAATAAATAGTTTTTTTAAAACCGTTTAATATTTACCCTTTCATCGATTGTCCTCTGCAGCGCGCTCTCGCTTTAATCTACATGTGATTGTTTCTCGACGCTGAATTTTTTGTGATTCAGGATCTTAGCGATCATACTTAGCGACATCATATGGGAGACAACATTTGACTCTTTTAAGAGCAATCGCGTGTAGCGTGCTCTGTCACCGAATAGAAAACAATTGGAGAACCAGTTAGTTCCGAGATGTGCAATTAACAAGCCGAGTGCTTTAATATAGACGTGGATTCCTCTTTGATCTCGAATTGTTACCCCATAATATTACCGTACCACAGGACCGTACCCATGGTTACTTGTTTTGTCGCGAATTTCGAAAACCCAATATTAACTTGTTCATGTTTTATACGCAGTTTTTGTTGGTATAAAATTTTCCTCCGAGCTTATAAAAATACATTATCACTTTTCTTCTGTTTTTTCAGAGAGCCCATCTTGGACAAATGAATGGTTATATTCGTTTTATTATGTACAGCTATCTCATGCAGTTATCTTTCACGGATATATTATGAATCCTACATTACACCATGAACACCCTGCTTCGGTGAAGCCGCTGCGTCGTTCGAAAACCCGTTTGACACCTGATTTGTTTTCGCGGGCTTTATCACAACTACTTTTCTAATGGTCCGTCCATTAACAATCGATAATAAGTTTTAATAGCTTTTAATTAATGCTTCATAAACAACTGTACTTAGCATCGCAGGTTCGAAAACCATTGACATCTGTTTTGTTATCGAACTTTATCACAGCTACTTTTCTAATGTTCCGTCCATTAAGAATCGATAATAGGTTTTAATAACTAATGCTTTATAAACAAGAGATGTGCAATTAACAAGCTGATGTGCTTTTATCTAGACGTGGACTCCTGGCTCCTTGATCTTGAATTTTAACCATCGTATTACCGTATCACAAGACCGTACCCATGGTTACTTGTTTGTCGATAACCCAATATTAACTTGTTCATGTTTTTCGCGTATTTTTGTTGGGATAAAGTTTTTCTCCGAGGTTAGAGAACTACATTATTCATTATATCTCTTTATTACGTTATCTCATTATCTTCTTGTTTTTGTTTTTTTTTCGGGTGAAGGAGGTCATCTTGGACAGATGAATGGTATATTCGTTTTATAATGTACGGCTATTTCATGCAGTTATCCTTTCACGGATATATTATGAATTGCCATTAGACCATGCATACAACTCCTTGCTTCGGGTGAAAACGCTGCACTTAGCCTCGCAGGTTTCGAACACCGTTGACGCCTGTTTTGTCTTCGAGCTTTTATCACAGCCACTTTTCTAATGGTCCGTCCATTAACAATCGATAATAGGTTTTAATAGCTAATGCTTCATAAACAAGAGCTCAGCTGAGATGAACGCACTGTCCACGCCACATGAGTGCCGGAAAACTTTTAAAAACGCAGAAATGAGTGGCGAGAAAAGCACAATTTTATTATTACTATTACGCATACATTTATCAAAGATCATTTATTTTTGCTATTGTTTTACATGGTGAGGAACAAAATGTATGAGAAACAACAAAAGAGGTTCTTATTAATTCTAATGGAGGAGTGTACTTAGTATCGATGGATTTTCGTCTAATTTAATATTTTTCTCGCAACTGAAATATCTGAATTTAGCATATTTTTATATTATTTCCAAAAATATTATATTTAAGTATGATCTTATCCTAGTGGGGCTACAGGTAATACGTCAGTTAAAACTTTTGCATTCTTACAAAAGCCAAGCTAAATGCATGAGAAAAATAATAACAATTTTAAGTCATATCGGCTCTACTCTGGTTAAAGTAAACCGAGATGCTCTTTTTCGTAATCATACCTTTATCGCACAATTCAAATATATGTATTTCATATATTACGAATCCACTTATTATAACCACTTTACTCAATAGCCTAGCTTGTCAAATTATTTAAAAACTAATTGAAAAGTAAACATTTAGAAGGTTTGACGTGAGATAAAACAAGTACCAGATGTTGTGGCGTTTTTAAGCGTGCATCGTTGCATAATTAGTCAGGACAATGTCATAAAACCTCTTTTAAAAGTTCGACGCGCCGTCTACACAGAAGCAGAGTTACTGGAGAGAGATAGAGAGAGTATCAATCGACCAATATAATAGTTTGGCGAGTGTTCAGCTCTGTGGTGCGGGTAAGTGGGTTGTAATGTTTTACGAATTAACTTTCAGTCAGTTAGGACCGAAATTATCCATGTTTTCGGAGGCCTTCAAGACAAAGGTTGGTGTTAGTGCGGCTCGTATTTCCTTTTAATCAGCTTTCTAACCAGAGATGAACCGGCAACAATGGACGAGCACCTAAAAGTTTTAGGATTGGGAATCACCATTCGCGGACTGATATGGTGTCCAAAATTTCGGGCTGAGGCGAAGCTTGATGCCAAGAGTGATCTTAACCATTGAAGATCAGCCATGAAAATAGAGACTGGAACTTCATCGCGAAAGGATTATCTCCTTTTGATTCAGTCATTCTAAAATAGATGCCCTATCCAAACTCAAAACTTGGGATATCACAAAACAGTCAGACACTGGTACCTTTTTAATCTGTGTAATTAGCGAACAGTGAGAATGAGGGTCCCCAATAGGTTTGGCGGGATGCGGGATTTGGCTTTTTTTCGCGGTGATTTTCGGGATTTGAGCTGAAAAAAGGTGTGGGAAGCGGGAATTTCAGTTGCTAATGGGAGTGGAATTTTGTGTTTTTATGGGGTTGGGATGCGAGTTTGGCAAGGGAAACAGAGCGGGATACGGGATTTCAATTACACCGTGACTTCATCTTAAGTTGGCCAACGCAAAACCGGAAGCTAGCGAAAATGAACCCTTTGTGCGTATAGCTGTGTCTGGTTTCATATTCATAAGTACCAGGACCTAGCAACGGCTCAGTACCCTGTCAAATGTATCCATTATCGCTTATCAGACCGTATGACGTCTTTGGGTAGTAGTCTTTTGTGTTGGCCTCTCACATAAACGACATTTGCCCATTTCCGGCATTTGCGTTTGTAGAGTCTCGGTACTATTGACCTCGGTGTCCTCAGCGTCTCCTCAGTTCCGATCTTTTCTAGTTTTTTTCTAGTCTTTAAACCTTTTTTCCAAGCGGTAAGTGTTTTGTTGTGGTCAGTATGGCCACGCTGGATGGCGGTAACAGTAACTTACCGAACGAATCTGGAAACGAAGTATGCAACATTATAAAATGCGTCGCCATTTATTATGAAAAGGGTATGAGCGGGAATGCCTTCCTTCGGAAAGAAAAGTTTCCGAGCAAAGGTTTCAAGGTACTTGACATCGCTTAACGAAAGCTTTGAAAGAAACTGTCGGGTATGTGAACTTTTTAAACCTTATTTGTATAGTTGATTTTTTAGACCTTGCCCGGAGACCTTGTAAGTCCTCTCATTGTGATACGCATGTATTCACGGTTCGTATCTAGTGAATCCGGTCTGATCTGGCGTGACCTTCATGCCCTCTGATTTATGCTGTGACTGTTTATGATCGACCTGAAAAGGTCTAGCTAAAAGAAGTGATTAATAATATTTAAGATGCCTTTCGTTAGGTGACCTACGCCACGGCTTTTCGATTTTGAATTTTTTTCCCCTTTCGTTTTTCTCCTTTTCTTTTCTTCTTGTTGCAGTGATTGACCTTCTACTGGGCTTGCTTGCGGTTAAAAAACTTCAAGGAAGCTTCATCGAGGCGGGCAATTTTTACCATAGAGTAGCCAGGTGCAGTGGCAGGAAATTTTGTTCTGAGTTTTTTACTCAACTTTTTGAGCATTTTTGTACATATCTCAGGCTTCATTAGGCCGATCACTCTGATCTGGGTATCATTGGAAAGATCTTTTCCTCCGGCAAAAGTTGAGTATAGATGATGCCAATTTTGGTCAAAAGTGATGATGTCAGAAGTGGAAGAAAGGCCAAAGCTGGTCACGGCCAGTTACGGTCGGCACGGGGGTCAATGGGTTAAGAAAAAACATGATACAGCAAAACAGGATTAGGAACCATTGAGCTAGCACCCGATTGAATGTCAGACGCACAAACTAACACACATCTTCAAATACTCAGCTGATTTTCTTCCAAAACACCAGGACTAGGAATATGGTAGTGAACAATTTCTTTCTTTTACTGATACGTTTAAAAAAATAACAAAATAGCGAAACGTTTAAAGAACGAAAGGCAAAAATAATTTCTTGTTACTTATCTGCTTCCCATTGCATACAGGTCCTGTAGGCCTTTCATGATCTTTTCTGTGACGTTTACTTTTGTTAAGTTTCAGCGTTAATTATTATTTAACATTAATAATTAACGCAAAAAACGCCATTGCAAAGTGGGTGGGATCGGGATTCCCAAGTGAAAAAGGGCGGGATGACGGGATTAACCAGAAAAAATGGGTGGGAAAGCGGGATTTGACAAGCCTATTGTGGAACCTCTGAGAATCGACCAAAATTCTTTTAAAATGAACACAAACGAAAACGAAATCTAGTCATCGTTTTCCAAACTATAACATATGAAAAACAGTTAATTTCAAGAGATTATTCACAGTTGATGGCATTGCTGGCTTCGGTTTCTACATAAATTAGCCTATTAAATTCACCGTAGCCTGCGTATCAGCCGCTTCCTTTCCTTTTCCAGGCGGGGAGAATCTTGATACGCAGGCTAATTTCCCAGAAATGGTAGCTTTCACCTCGATTTTATTTTTAAATATAGTGGCATTGCATTTCTCGTCTAAACTAGGGTTAACGAATTCGATCATTACTTGCAGTCAAACATGCGTTTCTTGTTAAAGTAAATTATATCTCATACCTCAGTCCTTGTGACCTTTTCCTGGAGTGCAAAAAGTCTTTTTTCTGTCGGCTTCATAGTCCAATTAGATATCCGTGAATGAGACATGCAAATTTCTTCACTGAGTTCAAATTATTTTTGATTATAGGTTGATATTGTTTTCCTTTAATTACCACGACAGCTTTCCTATGTGCAGAATGATTCGCTGCTGCGCTTTCCTTGTGTTTATTTGGGTTGCTGCGCTTCAGCTGACTTCATCTAATATAATTGACAAAGCTTATTCAGGAGACAGTATTGGAGAAGCTCAAGATTTCAGGGATGCTGGAGACGTAGCTGATCAGCTATCTGACAAAAGATTGTGGTGGAGGTGGCAGAAGTTACAATGGTTCATTAAAAGAGAACGTCTCGAGCAACGTTGCAAAGTGGAAGCAAAAAAGGAAACAGAACAGGTGCAGAAGAAGAGAGAAGAAAAAGACAAGACCATTCTTAGAAACAACTACCAGATCTTGCAGCATGGCGAGGGATCTTTTGCGTCAAATAAAGAATGGTTATCAGCAATAAAAAGTGAGAAATGCGCTGGATGTTTGCTCAAGAAAATATGCAGTCGCCCACCAAGATTTTTGTCTAAGTATGTTTCTTTTTCCTCTTGAAAAAGCCTGAAACTCAGACTATTTGACGTGAAACTCCTTTTTTTGCAAAATCTGTATTATTTTTACTTTCAAAATGAAGCGATCATGCCTTAAGTGAGATGGCTCAAAAACGGCTAATATGAAGGCTTAATAATATCAATTCAAATTAGGGACTGCTGATAACTGTAATATAACCACAACAAACCTTTCCTGGTGTTTCAGCAGATCTGGCACCAATTCCATTCTGAAGTACCTTCTTTTTGAATCAGGTTATAGACCTATACCATTCGTAAAATAGTTTAAGGCTAAAACGATTTTAAACAGGAAAATACCATTTTTTAGAGTGGTTTGCCCTCCATATTTCTCCACCCATTGTTATCAGGTTGTGATGTCTATAAAATGAGGTTTAGCTCTTTTTTCTTCAATGTAGTCTTTGAGAACCCTTTAACCTGATCTCAAGTAAGAGAAAAGCCTAAGGAAACGAAATCGATACCCCGTGATTTTAAATTAACCTCTCCCACTTCAATCGAAAAATGGGCTTATAGAGCTTTCATCCGTTTTAATTCTAGGCGTGCATAATGTTTTATTGATTACCTTCGCAGAAATACTGCAAAATGCAAGAAGCAAGTACTCCAGCTGTCATCGAAGATCCCAAGCATTGAAAAGAAATTAAAATGCAACCCGCATGAACGCTTTCGTTCCATAGATGGCACGTGTAATAACCTGAAGAATGCAATGTGGGGAGCTGCCTCAACTGCCTTTGAAAGAATCGAAGGACCAGATTACGCTGATGACCTTTCGGAACCTCGAAAATCTCAATCCAACAAACCTCTACCGAACGCTCGAGACGTCAGTCGGATGGTACACGACAGCAACGCAGGTCACAGCAATCCTGATTCCAAGACACTCAGCCATTTGGCCATGACATGGGGACAGTTTCTGGATCACGACGTCACGCTTGCACTTGCTACTAGAATGAACTGTGAACTGGACACTGAAGAGCCGGAATGCGTAAATATAGAAATCCCGAAAGACGATAAATCTTTCAGGACAGGAAAGTCACATTTATCGAGCTTGAGCGAGATTCCCCTTTCGAACAGCCACACTTCTGCTCTTTGCGTCCTCGAGAACACGTCAATCGACTGACGGCTTTCATCGACGGCTCTCAGATCTACGGCTCGGAAGAAAACGTCACAGAAAATCTTAAGGGAAACGGAGGAACGCTAAGGGATATGAAACATCCTCATGGGTGCCCATTTAAGAACCTGCTGCCAAGACAAGATGATGATGAAATCTGCGTCTCAAAAGACCCAAACAGGCCTTGCTTTCTGTCAGGAGACGAACGTACCAACGAGAACCAGGGTATGAGCAACTTAAAGAACTGCGCAACTTTATGCAACGAGCAGTGAAAAGCACTACCTGAGTGATCTTTTTATTCCTTATAACCCTACCTCAAGATCAGTGTAGTGATAAGGACACCCATTTCAGTTAGTGGGTTGGTCGATTGGTCGATTGGTCGATTGGTCAGTCAGTCAGTCAGTCAGTCAGTCCGTCAGTCAGTCAGTCAGTCAGTCAATCAACCAGTCAGTCAGTCACTCAGTCAGTTAGTCCGGTGTGTAAAAAAAGGAACCGAGTTGGTCACCAAATACTTTATTTTCCTGGTCTTGCAGGTCTTATGTCGATGCACACGCTGTGGCTTCGCCAACATAATCGCATCGCTAAACAACTGAGCAAGATAACCAACTGGGATGCGGCAAGAATTTTTCAGGAAACAAGGAAAATAGTTGGCGCGCAACTCCAAGTGATAACCTACCGCGAGTTTCTTCCGTTGATACTAGGGAAACAAACGGTAAAAAATTCACGAGAAATCCGGCATATATTAAAAAGCAACAAAGCAAGAACAAAATGAATATAATTATGTTATTTTAACATATAGTAGCAAATTCAGGATCCTAAATGTCTGAATTATCGATTTTCACTACGGCATAAAATTTGGATTTTCCCATCTTGCCATCATGTACCTCTGTTCTAAAATTTGTGGCACGCAAGAAAAAAAATAACAATATTCAGCAACAATATATATAGCAACAAAAGGAGAACCTTGAAGTTTAAGAAAAAATCGAAAAACCCATTCTAAATTTCTGCAATATCGATTTTTACTGCCATCTAAAATTTGCATTTTCCCCACCTTAAAAGGCTGTTTTTTTACTTGCGACGGAGTCGTAGTCAGAGTCGTAATCAGAAGCGTAGAGTGATACGATCAAGTGAATCAAACCGACGGAGTCGGAAGCCGAACACTGATTCTGCTTATGACTCCGTCGTTTACGATCAAGTGAAAGTGAAAACTGCAAGCAGAAGCGGAAGAATAAAGCAATGACAATGTTCGACTCCGGGCCTTGCGATTGGCTGGTTCTTCCGCTTCTGCTTCCGACTCCGACAACTCAGTTTTCACTGGACCATAATCGACGGAGTTGTAAACGGGATCGGAAGAAATGGAAACGTTCTGATTCTTCCGATTCCGATTCCGTCGCGCTTATGAATCAGCTTACGGCTCCGATTTTCGATTTTCACTAGGTCATAAGCTCTCTTACGACACCGTCTCCAACTCCGTCGCTAGTGAAAACCAGCCTCAAGCTTTACCATCGTATACCACTTTTCCAAACAATTTGCCGAACGCAAGAACATTAAGAAATAACAAAATGAGTCGCATATCAACGAAAGCAAAAGCTTTGGAGTGTTAAGGGAAAGGACAGAACGCCTTCCAGGTAACATAAAGAGCTCGAGCTTCTTTCACGGACCTTCCTTTCTCCATGCATAAGCCAACTTACAGTGAGTACAAAGCGAGACAAAAACGCAATGAACCAGGAGACTGATGATGATTATGATGATGAAAACTAAAACGGAATAACTGATTTGTGGTGGTGATCCAGGTAAAAAACTATGAATAGTGATCGCTTCAAAATGCGGTACAATTAATTGACTCTGTGCCCTCCTCTTTTAGATAAAGGACTTTAACCTCAAGCTCTTGAAAGGAAGAACCTTTTTCAAAGGCTATAAGAAAAACGTCAACCCATCAATCTTTGCAGCCTTTGCAGTGGCAGCTTTTCGCTTTGGACACAGCCTCGTGCAAGAGGAATTCCGAAGATTCACTCGAAGGGGGTTTAGGCGCCGTACTCGACGGAAAAATAAATTTCTGCCGATTCCGTTGAAGGATTTTGGCAATCCTTTCTACTTGTACGAGAAATGCGAAGGAGGAATTGACAGTATATTCAGAGGACTTGTAAAGGATCCAGCGGCAAAAGTGGATGGGTAAGAATCCAAAATATCTACGAGTAGTATACATCGCTCAGGCGAAGCTTTATTTCAAGCAAATAGTCGATATTTTTAAAGAGACGACATTTTTGTGAGTTTTTGACGCCCGTGTATCTTGAAGCATGATGCATCTTTGCCTACACACTTCTTAATTCCTTGCGAAACATACTGTGCTTTCTGTCTACGCATATTTCGCGCTTCCTTCTTAGAAGCGGCTGTAGTCACTAGAAATCTAAACACAGTGGAACATTTACTAACTAGCCACCCTTTAAGCGGTCACTCCTTGTTAAGCGGCCAGTCATCAGAGTCTTCAAATAATTGTTAGTGAGAAGATGAAACCTCTTATTAACAAGCCATCTGTGTTTAGCGACCGTGGCGGGCCACCTTTTGGTCGTTTAGATGAATGAGGGTTTTTCTATTTTCTCTTGAAATGACTCTCAGTAAAAGATTAAAACGATTGTGAAGAAAATCGAGGACCTTCCAGTTGCCCGTGGGTGGCCGCTTAAGATACAAGGCTTGACAGTTCTTAAAGTCAGTAGCATATGTTCCGAGTGTTCTCGTTTTGATGTGCCAAGATACAACCGGCCTCTTAAGAATAAACGTATAAACACCAATACTAAAGATTTATTCCCTTCCGCTCCCATTGGAACACAAATATTTGCATTACGCCCTCTTCTAGGTTGGTTTGTTTTTTTCCTTAGGAAATTTTCGAAGTCGATACAAGAAAACCTGTTCAGAGGCCCTGGTGATCTATCAGACCTTGTGAGCATCAATATTCAACGGTCACGTGAGCGCGGAGTGCCCTCTTATGTCACGTACCGTAACAGTGGCAAGTGTAACTTAAAAGCAAATATCAACAGATTTAAAGATCTCAAGAAAATTGGGTTCAAATGGAGAGACATTAAAAATCTAAAGAAGGTATACGAGAATGTCAAGGATATCGACTTGTTTACCGGAGGTATGTTGTATCAATAATGTAATAGAATCACATTTTTTCACCCAGTTAGCTTTGAAAAACAGAAAATCTTCAAAGTGGCCTGGCTTCGAAGATCTTTTACGCGAAGAAAGAAAATTGCAAGATGAAATAAAGAACACACAGCAATATTGGTGAGAAGAATTTGATTTAAGTATTTACGTTTTTAGGACTACTGGAGCCGCGCAGTGAATCTACAAAGGGTGGCGTGTTAGGCCCAACGTTCCAATGCCTCCTCGCTGAGCAGTTTCGACGCTTGAGAGTGGGAGATCGGTTCTGGTTCGAAAATGTGCCAAAAGCTTCCTCACATACGACCAAAACAGCATTCACGGCCTGTCAGCTGGAGCAGATCAGAAAGACGTCCCTGGCAAAAGTAATATGCAATAATAGCGACCGCATTACTGCCATCCCAAAGCAGGTTCTCAGTCTTTTGAAAGGCTTTGTTCGCTGTAAAAAGCTGCCTGATATCAATCTGAAAGTCTGGAGAAGCAGCTTTAAGTGTAAACCAAAGTAAGCGGGTATTTGCAATTTTATTGTTTTCTAAAGTATTTCCAGTTCCCCTGCGGTCTGCTTCTTCTAGGTAATACGTCACGTCCTTTCTTGTTTTACGAGTTCTACTTCATTTCAGCTCTTAGAGTAAAGAGACAATGGTGATAACTAAAGTATGACCTGATAAACTTGAAAAAAAAGTAGAGTGATACTTATCCTTTATTGTGAAAACATGCACGATGTTAACGTCCGCTTCAAAATTTATAGCTTGAAAACCAATGCTTGCACCTGATCTTCCACAGTTAACATCGAATGAGACTAGCAATATCGGCTAACATATAAGACCAGATTGTGACATCATTTAACCCTTTCACTCCCAA